>JAPEVF010000011.1:110175-133183 GCA_029747585.1 Pleurotus djamor | reverse complement strand
CATCAGGCTATTCTGATCAACTCGGTGTCGTAATCATACACACCAGATCAGACTCTTGACAACCCAGGGAAAAGCACATCTCCAATGTAATAAAATCGCTCCCATCCATGCCGTGACGATGTCTGTCATCATAAATCTCTCACTCTCAGGGTTTCAGCCGCACTTATGGCGGTCCTTCCAGGTGCRCAAACCTTCATTCAGCTGAGTTTAGTTCATTCGTCATTAAAATTGTAACAGTGCACGAATGACTTGATGGTGATATCCTGCAGAAAGGACTTTTCTTCGCAGAACGTGCGTATGCTATTCCAGCTTCCAAGTCCGCCAACGATCCTCCCTTTGCGGACGATAGATCCGAAGTTCTTGACAACGAGTCTGTCTCAGACCCTCCAATTACGCGTCCTCAATGCACTTTGCAAGTTTGCTGGGCGCGACAGCCACATACCAATCGAACCCCCGATCACAAGATCCCTCTCCCTTCTGAACTGGCACTTTCCTCGCCAATCGTGCATGTCCTCCATAAACCGCTCGTTCACGCACTAGTGGGATCGCCATTTCTCCGCGATGGAATACGTATGCCACAAATTTACCTGTTCCTCGCTTGCAAAGGCAACGTTATGGTTTGCTTCGATTCCTGAGGCCCATCGGACGGATTAGCGGAAGCATGTTGGCCATTACGGCATTTTCACTTTACCCCATCGCTCAGATTCAAATCATGTTTTCTCTATCGAGGGCTTGCAGGTATGCACTTGMTTGTATGTCTGAAACAGATCAACTTCGGTAGGACGTGCCGCACACAAGCCCGTCGCTCACTTCACCGCGGCTCTGATGGGTGAGTTCATCGCACATAAAGATTACTTGATATCGTTAGATCGAAACTAAAGGGACAGGAAAATGCAGGATCGCAAGTGTGCGCCCTAGTGGGAACCCGTTTTCYTATGCGTATTGGGGGACGACCGGCGGTAATCAGCAACCGCCGGCACCATGGACYAAATTCATTTATATTCCTGTTTCTTATTTACTCAGATTTTAGTGCGGTGGACTGTCCAAGCCTTTCAGTATGGATTGCCCTCTCCCACACTGCACGCCACCGTCATAGCTTTTGGTTAGGCACCCATCCGAACGATCCTTGGACTATCTAAGATATGATGGTCTCCCTGCGAAACCTTGGTCGCCATAGATSCTCGTTGCAGGATCATCGGCGGAGAAGACTACGTGCGATATGGCCCCGAGACGCCAGCGATAAAGTCTAGTCTTCRTAGTAGTGCGCATTGGGTTGATGGATTGAATTTGACGTCATGGGGTRTAGACCACGGTGAAGAGACGGCTTCGTTGATTTCATTTCGACCCGTCAGCCATGTCGTTCGCTGTGAACGCCTATCGACAGGCGTATCGGAGCCCTAACGTGCYGTTTGARGCTTCTCTAAAATATGACCCATTTATATCGTCAGGTGGCGCCACCACGTCTAAAGCCACATTTGACAGGCTAGCCGAGGTGACCCAAAAGGGTAGGAAGGTAGTAGGGCACAGNAATTGATCAAGGCTTGTTGGGGGTAGAACGGAAAGTCAGAGTGTTTTGGAAGCTCGACACGATCACACGGTATGTGAGAGACGGAGAAGGGGTACCCCGAGATGGATAACGACCCTGGCAGGAGTGGAATAGACACCGTCAGAAAATGACGAGCCGGCGGGCCAGACAAAGAGTCTGAAAGGATATCAATAAAGTTGGCGGTAAATGAATAAGCTGAGGGGGGTGCCATATGGACGATTGCGAGAGGGGAGCTGGGGGGCTGAGGGGAGTGGTGGGCATCTGACTGAGAATGGGCGTATCATTGCACTGCGGAGCACTGACATTGTGATGGGGACCGGGTTCCCGAGTGCAGTAGTACCATGCGCAGAAGTAGGTTTTACAGGCTCCGTATGCCGTCAGTTCTTTAGAATATTCACGGCGTTGACCGAGAGATGCCAAAAATGAGATGGGGGGSAGATTGGGATTCGATTTCCATGGTAGAGTCGAGAAGACGAGTTGACATATAAACAAGCACAGAGGGATATAAAAATATAAGCATGGATGGCTGGAGTTGTAAGGCACGCGAGTCGGAGAAGGTTGGCTCAGGTGGATCTGCAAACTGGTTTCCTTGATCTGAGAATTGCTGTGTATGGAAATGAATTGAGATGGTGGTGGTGTGGGTGTTGTTATGTGCCTATCAGATGGGTATATGTCCGTACGTAAGGGGGGGCTCTGCTGGAGTCTGTCGCTGGTGGATATTGGCTGCGTGTGGTGTGTCTGTCTCTGTGTGAATGGGTTCTGGGGGATGGGCAGGGAGTCGAGGCATAATTAGAGTCAGGAAAGGAGTCAGGGAGGGATTCAGGAGGAGAGGGAGGCGTCGAGGTGTGCGGGGAATGCCGAGGGGGAGATCGAGACGGACGATGAGGGAANTCTAATTCCGCCGACCGACCTTGTGCTCGAGATGGGGGAGGGCGTCTGAGCCAATCGGGCAGGTTGGGCACAAAATCGGAGCGGAGAGGGGACTGGGAAATCTGGGCAAATTTGGGATTTTGAAGCCGAACTGCCGAATTGGGGCAGGATATGTTTTGGGCGATAAAATAGGGAATAAAAAGAGTGTGAGGTGGTGGGTCTCTNCTCCTCCTCCTCCTTCTCCCTCAGACAGACTCTGTCGCTCGTGCATGGCACAGGCTGCTTGGCTCCCCCCTCTCCAGACCTCGGCAACTCCCGAACGCCGATCAGAATACGTTGACAACACCGCGCACTCCTCAGTCGCGTCTCGCTGGGACTTGGCTGACATACTCAATCCCTCTTCATCCGCTACCACCACCATCTCAGACAAAAAACTGTCCATGGACTTTGCCTCCGCCGCAACCTCCCCGACCTCCTCCCAGCACCCGCTCTTCCACCAGGACCTCGATCAGAACTTCAACATCGACCACCCCCAGTCCTCATCGTCCCACCACACAATGCAGCCCCTCGACCCCCTCGACACCTCAGATCACTCAAACTACGATATCTTCAACACAAACTCCTCAAACTCCTTCTCTTCCCATCGGTGACTCACTCTGACCCCTTCCCTGTCGCGCTCGCTCTAATATACGCCTTCCTTTACAGCATCTACTCCCACCCGCCACCCTTTGCAGATCCAGTTTCCCCATTCAACGCTTCGGCCCCAGGTTCGAATCCTTACGACGTCATGAACGGAATGTCTTCAGCCTATTCGAGTGGCAAAGTCTCCCCACTTACCCCCAGCGATCCCGTAGGCGGCCTCCACCACCCCTCTTTNCCCCCCTGGAAAGGACTTCAATCCCTCGCACCAGTATCCAGACCTCATATCAGGTCGCAGAATGTCAGGCGTCAGCAACGGCAGCTTCCCCTCCGATTTCCATGATGACTACCCAATGTCGGTCAGCAACGGCCTCCCCTTTCCCCCTCCATCGCTCTCTCATTTCCCAGACCGCCGTTTCCATCAAGATCAACCCTCCGTTCCATCACATATGCCCCCCAACCACAACGGGGATGTTCTCCGTGGAGTGGCACCCCATGCCACACACGATTTCCGTGATAACGGCTTCAACGACGATATGCCCCATTACATGCCCTCCAACCCCCATCCAGTCGTGCCCCTTCGAATGCCTGCTGTCGACGAGACCCTCGCTCGTATGAGGATCCAGGGTCATTCCGTCATGGGGGCTTCGAATGACCTCCAAACTTTCATCAGGTTAGTTGCCCATATGGCATTTCTTTGTCAATTTCCCTCCTCTAACACTGTGAGTCAAATAGACCCTTCCTCGATCAATACGTTCGCACTCCGAACCGTCTGGCTTTTGGAGAGCGGACTGTCATTGTCATGTCGAGCAAAGTTGCTCAAAAGTCGTATGGCACGGAGAAGCGGTGGGTATACCTCTGAACAACATTGGTGTTTCAAGGTCTTGATAAATTCTCTCAGGTTCCTTTGTCCTCCACCCACCGCTATCATGATCGGCAATTCATGGTGGACCGATATTGTTCGACGTGGAGAGGACCCGAAGTTATGCCCTCCTCGTGTTACCGTCTCCATCTCCGGAGAGCCGGTTCCACAGGAAGGTTCCGTGGAGTGGACTGGATCCTCTGGAAAGTCCTTCGACGTGAGCGACCCACCGACGGGCACTACGTACATCGGACGTTGTGTGGGCAAGCAGTTGTTCATCTCAGATGTCGACGAGAAGAAGAAGAAAGTTGAGGCTTTGGTCAAGATCACCGCTCCTGCCTCGGATGACGAACCTGAGCGTGTAATTGGAACGTTCCCCAGCCGACCCATCAAGGTTATCAGCAAACCTAGCAAGAAACGCCAAAGTGCTAAAAACCTTGAATGTGTGTCATTCTTTCCTCTGGCTTTGTGTCTTCACATTCTTAGCTTAATATACTTTAGTGTGTATCAACCACGGGTCGACAATCTCCCTCTTCCATCGTCTACGGTCACAGACTGTGTCGACCAAGTATCTCTGTGTGTCAGGTTCTGGCTCTTCCTTCAAGGGATCGGATGGTGCCCCGTTGATGGGTTTGGACCAACGGTCTCGTTCGACTACTCCATCATTCATTGCGCGCACCGCTAGTTGGGGTTCGTTTCCCTTTAGTTTGAATTCTCGTCCGGTGTTACTAACGTGTGATTCTAGATCCCTTTGTGATGTACATCGTCGATGTCAATAAGCCAGCGGGAGGCATTGACGCCCCTCCACCCCCACCTCCCCAACCAGACTATCCTTCTCCACCACCTAACGCGATCGCCTTTACCAACAACGGAACTCAAATTCCTATCTACTACAATCAGACTGTCGTCTTGCAATGTCTTACTTCTGGCGTCGTTAGTCCCGTCTTGATCATTCGCAAGGTCGATCATCAAACTACCGTCGTTGGTGGGGGACTTCAGGAAGGTGCTAAAGGTGTTGCGGACCACTACTGTGCCCCTGGCGAGGTGTGTGGTGACCCTGTGTCACAGCTACACAAAATCGCTTTCGAGGTCTACGATGCCACCAAAGGCATGCCTGAACTAGGCACGCCAGGCCAAACCGGGACTTTCTTATCTTGCATGGGCGAGAAGGTCAACACCTACCGTCCCATAGAGGGCCGCCAATGGAAGAGCTCAAGTGGATCGAACTCTCCTCCCCTTCCTGCCTCTCCCATTGCTTCAACCCCGATGTCTTCAGGTGGAAGCGAATACTTTGGTCACAACTCCGTTGACAGCGCCCCTGCCTCTCCATCTTCGTCATCAGCAGATTTCCTATCTAACGATGGCGGCCGCGTCAAGAAGAAGCGCTCCACGTCGAGTGCCGGAGGCATCCCTAAAGCCGTGCCCAAGGGCAGGCGGAGACCTAGCTCTGCAGGGTCGGCCACCTCTGGTCGACGTGGATCTGGAAGCGACGCAGGTGCATCATCTGGCTCGTTATGGGAAGTTGATATTGGCGAGACTAGCGTCTGGACAATTGTTGGTACCGGTGGGTGTTCCCCTTTCCGCTATGGATATTATTGGGTTGGCTAAATGACAAATATTCTGCAGATCAAATTCGTTACAACTTCTACGTCCCTCCCGTACTATTTGATAACCAGCATGCGCCGCACACTGGTTCCTTCCCCATACCGTCGAAGCCAGTCACGCCGTTCCCGGGTGTCGTCAAGTACCTTCCGCCAGACAGGGCGTCTGAGGCACCGAAATCCAATTGCGCTTCATCAAGGGCTGTTCTCGCCAAACCTAACCCTCATGCCTCGAAGATGTTGACGGTGTATGGCGAGAACTTCTCCAAGACGGACCCTGTCAGCGTTTTCTTCGGGTCCGAGCCTTCGCCGTATGTCGAGGTGCGATGTACGGAGGTTTTGGGCTGCTTACCGCCAGAGAACCAGATCGCGAAACGCAGGCCCCTGGTTCTCGTTCGCTCGGACGGTGTCGTGTTCCCTTCTAATGTCATGTATCCATAGTCTCTTTCTTGCCTACGCTTTTTCTTCGTGTTACCGATCTACTCTCATCTATGTTTGGATAAGGGCTCAGTGATATTCATTTCATTGTTGTTATCCTTTACGCTGTCCTCGTCTTTTGCTTAGTTACCCTCGCTCAGCTGTCCCGTGCTCTTTTCTTTCTCTTGTCCACTTTCCATACATTTGGGGTTTGATGAACGTTGATCGTTGTTCGGTGTATGATATCTTGGCAGTATACTCGGTATAACGCAACTGGTCGGACCTTATATAGCGTTAACATTCGGATGGATGTATCTTCTCTCTGTCTTATAGAATGGTTCGTCTACAACCAGGATGTAAATGAGTGGAACGAAATACCCTGATTCACACGGTCCACCGAACTGCGTCGTTATCATGTGCGCGACTGGCCACGTTCTGCACTTTTAGCTCCTCCGTTGTCTTAGCCACTCCCAAATACTCAGACTACTCTATGTCCAACTCCACTACTGCATATCTCTCCGAGCTTACAGCGACAGACGCTATGTACGCGTTGCCTACCAGGCTTTGGCAGTTATACACGGAACATTTATGCAATTACCACCCTGCTTCTTGGGTTGGAAAGGCTGCCTACACGTCCCGCGTCCTCGCGTTTGCTTTGGTTCTTCCATTTGTGATCTTGACAGGTCTGGTGCGTTAAGATTCAGTCCTCTTTAACCACATTTGACCTGATGAACTGACATTGTCCATATGTAGGACGTCGCTTCATACATAATTGCAAGGACTTTGGGCGTCATTGACGATGTCAGGGCGTCAACAACGGACAAGGCGGCGNCCCCCCATCATCAAAATCCTCGATGCCTCACCTCAGATACCTCAACACGTTCCCGCTGAGTCAATTTCTGGATTCACACATACGCCTAGTCCAGGCATGCTTGATGATGATGTCGCATCGCATTCGAACCTCAACGCCGCATCGGGAACAATCCATCTGGGTAGCGAGTTGCCGTCTCTCGACGTCTCCGATCCACATGCATATTTTGCATCAGAAGAAAACAGCTTGAAACTGTCCGGAGTAGGAGTCTTCTCGCCCGCAGCTTCACGACCACCATCACCTACACTTACGCGACGCCACCTGATACCCGAAAGCCGTATGCCGCCGTTTGCTATGAGCTCGATCAAGACCACAGGTGACGCTGGCAAACATACGAATGGAGAATCAGAAGAGGGCCTGACCTTCCGCCCACGTACACGGCGTGTCGAGGATGATGAAACAACGGAGTCAATCAAACATTCGAGTCTTCTACACACATCATGACAATTCGAACGAAAATGACTACAATTTTAATAATACAGCTTAGAATAGTACACAAAACTACAATACGCGTCCACAATTCGGGTTTACCATCCAAACCGTAGTTGGTCACGAGTAAATACTGGAGGTTTCCATTTCAAGTACTCTGCGTATATTCGCCGCCTTCGCTTTTGCTTCGTCTTCTCGTATCTATCGATCACCCCGCTGTTGAGGCAAATAATATGTGAACCTTTGTAGTGCTTGAACAGGCCGAGTGTTGTACATCTATAGGAACATTAGTAATGGGTTCATATGACAAGCATAAGATTGGACGCACGTATTCATCACATCCGTATGGGTGATGGAAGTTCTTTGCGCTATATCGTCGACGCTGATCTCCGTGTCTGCCGTATCAACCAGCAGTTCAACAATAGTCTCCGCCCAATATGCTCTGTAGCCCAACAACCCCAGATCACTAAGGGGCTTCTCCGGACTACCAAGCTTGCCTTCCTTCTTGGACAGTTGGTACGAAAAGTCAATGAGCAGCTTGCCATATCCGTGACGCTGATGTTGTGGCAGCGTTAAGATACAAGCAACGTTGTAGCTTTCTGCTGATTCCTTCTCTTTGGAGAAATATCCAATTATGTGGCATCCTGAGCTATCGCGCTGAGCCTAGATGCAAGGATCAGTTTGCGTAAAGCTTAGGTGAGAGGGAAGGCAAACCATAACATAATACATGAATGGGGTAACATCATAATACAAAGTCTTACTAAATTAGTGGGGAATCGCCGTCAGAACAATCGAAACGAAGGGTAGAAAGCGACTTACTGATCAAGGAAACACTTGGATAGCAGACTAAGGTTTCGGCACCAGGTAAGCTGCCTCTTGCCGTCGATTTCATAAAACGATATGTCTTCATGGCGATATATTTCATTGCCGGGAGGATGAAGCAGATTGCAGTGCTTTCGATGTCGAGAGAGCATTAATGGAGAAGGGAAATAACATAGACAAAATTCGCAGATGTAGAGGGTGGGGATATGGGCGTATTCCTTGGGGTATGGACTGAAATACCATGCTTCAACTTCGTGCTTGCCAATCTGGATTCGGTTCAAATTCTTGACGCGGGCAATCTCGGATATTGACTGAGTCATGGATCCAGAGGTGCGCAGTTTCTCGATTTCCTGTTCTTTGCTAAACGTCGGTAGTTCCATGGGTGTTTCCTGTGACTCCTCTGCAATGTTCGTGCCGATGTCGTAAGCCTCCATTTCCCCTTCGTCAAGGTCCATCTCTCCCTCTGCATCTGCATCGCCGTCAGCATCCGCGTCAGCGTCGGCATCCATGTCCCCATCATCTTCTCCTTCATCATCGTATGCTCGTTTACGCTTCAATACATAGGGAGCCGGGGAGGGGGATGAGGAGAATCGACCGGAAATACGAGGTGTGGCGGGCGCTGGTGTGGGAGTAGGAGAGTTGGCTAAAGCAGCATTGGAAGTCGCTTTCTTCAGAAGATTGTTTCCTTTGGTGATTTTGCCGGGAGCTTTCTGGGGAGCTTTCTTTTCCTTTGATTGTTTTGGGCGCGGCCACTCGAGGTCGCGAGAAAGAACGAGGCGCGAACCAGAAACCCATTCATCGAGACGCTTGTTGAAGGTATCCCAATGAACAAAGTACTCCCACTTGTCCTCTGGTTTCTCTTCCTCTTCCTTGACAGCTTTAGAGCGACGAGCATAGGGATTTACGGGTTTGTCGCGAATGGAAAGAATCTCTGCCAGACGTTCCTCTGTCTCTCCATCTGCGCCAGGCCGACGGATGTATATCTTGCATCCTACTGCAATACTCTTTTGTTACTTTAATCACGCAGAAACCGTGTGGTGAAGGAGTTGTACGCACTTGAATTGAGTAGGTCCCTCCCGGGCTTATTGGCGGAGGAGTATGAGGGCTATCACCGGCAGGGGTTGACGGTGCCATGGTGAAAGTTGCAGTGAAAGGGATTAGGGCGGGCTGACAAATCCACGGCCAGTCATTGTTCTCAGGGTAGGCTCTGAGGGGCTTACTTGGCCTTGAACTCAATTCAACCTTTCCTTGTGTCCTATCATCGTCGTCGACCGTTGGCCCATGTTTTGTTGTGCATAATACGGGTTCTGAATGGTAGACTTGGGGATTCTTTATGAATTTACGCAGACAGTGTGTTCTATGCGCCTAGATATTGATATTGTACACCTGAACGTCCAACTTGACTTGTATTGTAAACGGGACACCTCGATTTCTCCACATGAAGACGTGCTTTATGACTTTTGTGCATTCTCTCTTCCAGCCTGATCGACTTGATCGAGCAAGTCCTGAACCTCGTTGACTGCTGCTTTACGCTCCATCCTCGTCTCATCTGTCATCTTCACCGTATCCAAACCATCTAGCGCAAGTAACGATTGCAGCAGAAGTTCGCTGAGTCTTGCGTGTTCTTTCTTAGGGTCCGCTGCTTCTCCCTTGATGAAAGTGGCGACGGCGGGTTTGAGTTGGGTTCTGACGCGCGTAAGCTCGGCCATGATCGCTGCGGTTGTGGGCTGCGGTGGCGGCGAGGATGGTATCAAGACAAGGGCGGACTTTTCATGGATTTTGTATGCAGAAACTTTAGAGGGATTCGTCAGCATGCGATTGGATATTGCGGCTGGATGAGCCGAGAACTAACGCTTCAAGGCATCGTCTTTCATGACGGCGCCGGCGTGAATGAGCTTGAAGGAGTTGAGTGGGAGATGTGTCTTTTCTGCGATGGCATGCCTGAGGTCGCTGAGGGAGGCGGTGGCGGGAGAAATGTCAATGGAAAGCTTTTCTCTGCCAAATTTGATCGTCAGAGTCATCTTGCAACCCTTTCTTCTCCCACCACCACCACTGACGCAAACATGTCAAACCTCACCAACCTCCTCGCCAACAAACAAGCAGGGCAGTCACCGACCCCCATCCCACCGTCCTTGCAAGCAAGGATGGCTGCAATGGTCACCAGAGGCTCAGGGCCACCACCAGACGGTCGCGATCCAAATCGACCGCCGGATTTGAGAGCTGCAAACTCTTATCCGCCTGCTTCACCTGCTTTTCGCAACCGGGGTGGAAGTACCATGGCCGGACGACGTCTAAAACCTGGTTTCACGCTCAAGGACATCGATCCGACAGCGATTCCGACTCCAAGCACGAGTGGCGGAGCGCAAGGCGCGGGTTTGGGTGCTGGACGCCCTTTACCCAACAACACGCCCAGACGGCCCCCACCCACCAGCATCGGGACGCCTTTCTCGAACTTCTCTAAGATAGTGTGCGTCGGACTCGGCACACTGTCCATCTCGCAATCAACTCATGCATATCGATAGGGATCCTTCCGGTGCGCTCAACTTCAACGGCAAAGCTGTTCTACATGCAACGGGTGTAAATTTCAACAGTGGTGCATCTTTCGCCATCAACATGGGCCAGCTTCAGCTCGACGAAGAACTYGGCAAGGGCAACTACGGCACCGTCAAGAAGGTCCTGCACAAGCCAACCAACATCGCCATGGCCATGAAGGTTTGGCGCTTACATTGACGTCATCACATCGTCTGATCCTCCATTTCAGGAAATACGCCTCGAGCTTGATGAAGCAAAACTCAATGGCATCATCATGGAGCTCGACATCCTGCACCGCGCAACTGCCCCAGAGATAGTCGAATTCTATGGCGCATTCTTCATCGAGTCTTGTGTGTACTATTGCATGGAGTATATGGAYGCGGGTAGCCTAGACAAGCTCTTGGGCACGGGCGTGCCTGA
The DNA here is from genome assembly GCA_029747585.1 of Pleurotus djamor. Lineage (NCBI taxonomy): Eukaryota > Fungi > Basidiomycota > Agaricomycetes > Agaricales > Pleurotaceae > Pleurotus > Pleurotus djamor. Next base: position 122,174 of record JAPEVF010000011.1, on the reverse strand, counting down.
GGGCGTACTCGGTCGCATCGCTAGCAGCATGGTCAGAGGTCTCAAGTTTTTGAAAGACGAACTTCAGATTATACATCGAGGTAACCWTTTCCCYTTTCTCTCGCTCTTTGAATTAAACCATCCGGAATAGATGTGAAGCCCACAAACGTCCTTGTCAATCGTAAAGGACAGGTCAAATTATGCGACTTTGGGGTTTCGGGGCAGCTTGAGAAATCTCTCGCGAAGACCAACATCGGCTGCCAAAGCTATATGGCTGTGGGTGTTTGTTCACTTCCAATTCTYGTATACTTGCTAAGATTAGTGCATCACCTCTTCAGCCCGAACGCATCAAGGGCGAATCACAAAATAACCTCGGGACATACACCGTCTCTTCTGATGTCTGGTCATTGGGTCTTTCTATGATTGAACTTGCCATCGGCAAATATCCATACCCGCCAGAAACCTATCAAAACGTCTTCGCTCAATTGACAGCGATAGTCAATGGCGACCCGCCCGAGCTTCCAGACACTTATAGCGAAGATGCTAGGGACTGGGTGAGCAAGTGTTTGGTGAAGGCACCCGACCGCCGAGCCACGTATACCGAACTCTTAGTAAGTAGTCTTTGTTGCCCCTCTGCCGACCGGGCCATTAATTACTCCAACCAGGCGCATCCGTTCTTGGTCGCTGATTTGCAACGCTCTGTCGATATGGTTAGCTGGGTCGAGGAAGCACTCGCGCACAGAGAGGAACAACTCAGAAACCAYGTTCYTCCTCCTCTCGTCTCTCACCTCCCCACTGAACCGACCTCAGTATAGTCTGCATTTCGGCATCTACTATATAATCTCGCCCKCGCGCTGGGCTCCCATTGCGTCGAGTGTCTCGCTCGAAGTTCGTGGCCCCTCGGAATCCATATTCAGCCAGTGCCCAGTCGTGCCATGAAGACCGCCTTCTTTATGAACCCGACGATGGAATGTTGCCTCCTCGCTCGCCAGCAGCAGCGCTGCCTGTCCACTTCAGCATCGACTTGGGCCTCCTATTCAAGTGCTATTATCGTATTCACGTCATAATCGTTGGTTTAATTACTATTGATCAACACGCTCTCTTATCCTCCTAGACAGCATGTAGATTCTCAAAGCCCTGGTGCGTAGTGGGGCGTTTTTGTTACTTAGTCTTACTATTAGAATTAGTCAGCTATCGTTCATTTACTTCCCCAGGAATTCTACACATTCGCTAGGCAAGTATGCCCTACGTTGCTCTCGGTACTATGGAGACCTCATCCCCCTGGTCTTAACCTGGTTCATGTCTTCGTCTTGTCTTGTACTCCGCAGCGGAGCGGCGTTATCTGCAAGATTGGGTATGGCTGCTAAAATTAAAATAACAACCGATCGTCTTCTCAGAACTTGGGAGCTGGTTCGCTAACGGGCACAGCAACGAGGCGACCCAAACCGAGGTGTCCCATGTGGTACACGACCATAAATGTACACATTCGTCTGAGATCAGTGTCAGTGACATCGAAAATACTCGATCTTCATTTAGCGAATTAGGGTGCATTCTATGGATGCTGGTAATTATTGATGCTGGTYGTGATTGGAGAAAGAAGATARACTTGTCAGCGCTCGGAACAAGGTAAAGATGCCAAYTGGCACACCTCCGCGGCCATTGGTCATGCCGTCAATCTAGTCGATTGTCTTGCGGTAATTGCATACCCTCTTNGCCGTTGGATGACGAGAGAAAGCCCATTTAATCAGAAAGTCCTTGATATCAGAAAGAGCCTNTTCTTAACGTACTGTCAAAATGGAATTACACAATTAGGAATGGTACATTGCCCGTNNTGCCATATCAGCTCATGACCATAGGTAAGGCACATCGGATATTKATATTATATGGCTCATAGACTTACGTCGAGGAATGCGGCCGCCGGGTTAGCTAAGATGATCAGAGATGGCTCTGTYGTCTCGACAGATGCTAGTAGTTTCTGATGGAANNNGACACACCATAGAACATATAGCGATCGTACGAGCGGATGCTGACTACTGATACACAGTAAGTCGCATCAAAGGCGATGGATCGAGAACTCAAGGGGTATGTTGATTGGAAGGTTGTAAAGCTACTGAGTCATCGTACGGAGGCTAAATTGAGGCCAAGKTGAGGCTGAGGGYAACCAGCGCTTGAGCAGTCCATTATCATTATCACARCAGCTGGCGCGGGTACTGGTCSGTMTKRGGTCGCGTTTAYGACTTTTTTMNTCGATTTRTTTCCACAATTTCGCGAAAGAAGGGGTAAGCAACGAAGCGGGAAGTAAGTAGTAGGGAACTGGCAGTGGTGACATGTGACAGTGACAKTTGGTCANNCTGANNTTCCTTATTTCACGTGGYTAGAGNTNNCTTCAGGGGCTTCATCTAATCTATTATCTAATCTCATACGATCCATCAGGCGAATCACACCTAGTCAGACATCGATTAAGGTATTAATGCGCTCCCTCCACTCCCTCCGTAACTATCTCTGCGGCGATCATGTCGTTCCCTCCACATGATAGTAAGCTTTGARTGTCTTACTCACATTCTCTMACTCATCCCAATTGTCAGTCTCGGCCTCGTTCAACTTTTCGAAGGAAGAGGAGAAGGTCTTGGAATTTTGGAGGGAGATCGACGCGTTTCAAACAAGTTTGAAGCTATCGGAAGGGAAGCCAGAATTCTCCTTCTATGATGGCCCACCATTCGCAACGGGACTGCCTCACTATGGACACTTGCTGGCCGGAACAATCAAAGTGCGTTTACTCTCTCTCAGTCAATATGTTTAACTTCAATTTTATCAGGATATTGTCACCCGACATGCCCATGTCAGCGGACATCATGTTATTCGCCGCTTTGGATGGGACACRCACGGTCTTCCCGTTGAACACGAGATTGACAAAAAGCTGGGGATCAAAGGCAAGGACGATGTCCTGGCTATGGGTATCGACAAGTACAACGAAGAATGCCGAAATATTGTCATGCGTTACTCTTCTGAATGGCGGAACACTGTCGAGCGTATGGGTCGCTGGATCGATTTCGACAACGACTATAAAACTCTGAATTTGTCCTTCATGGAGTCTTGTTGGTGGGCATTTGGCGAACTCTTCAAGAAGGGAATGGTCTATCGAGGTCTCCGCGTTATGCCCTATTCCACCGGATTGACAACTCCTCTATCCAACTTTGAAGCAGGTCAAGATTACAGGGAAGTCAGTGACCCAGCTGGTAAGCACCNNACATCTCGAAAGTTTAGCGKYTGCTAAACTCTCCCAGTGACCGTATCATTCCCTCTGGTGGATGACCCCAAGACATCTCTACTAGCGTGGACTACSACACCGTGGACTCTGCCYTCGAATCTCGCGCTCTGTGTACATCCRGAGTTTACGTACGTCAAAATCCATGATCARGACCGAGACCAGAACTTCATCTTGCATGAACGGTTGCTTACGACGCTCTACAAAGACCCGAAGAAGGCCAAATATAAACCCCTTGGTAAATTCAAGGGTACCGATATGAAAGGCTGGAGATACGTCCCGTTGTTCGAATACTTCACCGATCAGGTATGGCGTCAAGAAGTTYSTYGWTGRACGCTCTATAACGACTCTCTTCTAGTTCGAGGACAAGGCCTTCCGAGTCGTCACTGACACATATGTWACCGAYGCAGAYGGGACGGGTATAGTCCACCAAGCCCCGGCGTTTGGTGAGGACGATCACCGTGTAGCCATCGCGAATGGTGTTCTCCGTCCCGACGAAATGCCTCCTTGCCCAATYGACGACGCTGGTCAGTTCACGAAGGAAGTTCCCGACTTCCAAGGACAACATGTGAAGGTTAGCTCSTTGTGATCCATMTACCGCACCGAGTCTCGAACAAATCACAGGTAGCAGATAAAGAGATTCAAAAAGTACTGAAGGCGAAGGGTCGCCTCATCGTTCAGTCAACCCTCAAGCATACATACCCATTCTGCTGGAGGTCAGTCAATACCAAGTCATCAGCCCAGACGWTCTATTGAGCATTYTATAGATCGGGAACTCCTCTACTTTACCGTGCAGTGCCCGTTTGGTTYGTTCGTGTMACGCCTATYGTAGAGCAGCTGGTGGAGAACAACAAAACAACCCGATGGGTCCCWCAGAATGTTGGTGATGGTCGATTTGGGAATTGGCTYGCCAATGCTCGTGATTGGAACATMTCCCGCAACCGYTACTGGGGCACACCCATCCCGCTATGGGTYAGYGATGATCTAGAAGAGGTATGTTGTGCTCCCTCCGTRACGTGCACGTGCTCACGATTGYACAGGTAGTTTGTGTGTCGTCCGTCGAAGAGCTGGAGAAATTATCTGGCGTGACGGGCATAACGGACATCCACCGCGAYAAGATYGATCATATTACCATYCCGTCCAGTCAAGGCAAAGGCRYCCTMAGACGTATTGAAGAAGTYTTCGACTGTTGGTTCGARTCWGGGAGGTCAGTGCWTTSAYNNACANTNGAACTCGCACTCRTCNCTTATGGCCNTTCNTNAAWTAGCATGCCTTACGCCCAACAACACTATCCTTTTGAAAACAAGGATCTYTTCGAAGGCACCTTCCCWGCKGACTTCGTCTCCGAAGGYATCGACCAAACTCGKGGATGGTTCTACACGTTGYTGGTRCTGTCWACRCAYCTCTTYGGCAAAGCTCCATGGAAAAATTTGATTGTCACGGGGTTGGTGCTMGCAGCGTGAGTAGCCTWNTTGATYNNTTAKGASCCCGATGNNANAAMCCTTTNAATAGAGATGGGAAGAAGATGAGCAAAAGTCTYAAGAACTATCCAGACCCTCTTTTGGTYATCAATTCATACGGTGCMGATGCTACCAGGTTCGTTACATWCCTTTGTACGAWTCCACCTCTGATCATCKCATGGNTTAGAATGTTCTTGGTGAATTCTCCCATCGTCMGAGGMGACAATCTMCGSTTYAGAGARGAAGGYGTCCGRGAGGTRGTTTCTCGYGTCCTYCTCCCRTGGTTGAACTCGTTCCGTTTCTTCTTGGGTCAAGTCGCTTTACTCAAGAAGGCTTCCAACGTCGACTTCAAGTACAATGCCCATGCCCCTGTGTCCCCGAATGTAATGGATAGATGGATCCTAGCGCGTTGTCAATCTCTCATCAAGCTTGTGAGAGAAGAAATGGCTGCTTATAGACTCTACACCATCATCCCAAGGTTACTCGATCTGGTCGACGAACTCACAAATTGGTATATTCGCTTTAATCGGAAACGGCTAAAGGGTGAAGATGGRGTRGAAGATACTGTCACGGCTTTGAACACTCTCTTTGAAGCACTCTTCACGTTATGCAAAACGATGGTAAGGTTTACCTCTATTCCCAGAAGACACGCTCTCATATCGCTACCGTTATCAGTCATCATATACCCCCTTCATCACGGAGAATATCTACCAGTCCCTTCGGGCTTTCATACCCGAAGATCCSGCTGCGGGGGACACWCGGTCCATCCATTTCCTRGCCTTCCCTGATGTCAAGGAAGAGTACTTTGACGTGGAYATTGAACGCCAAGTGCAGAGGATGCAGTCTGTGATTGAGCTCACGAGGAATCTTCGAGAGAAGAAYAATCTTTCTCTYAAGGTACGTCTTGCGCCACACTGCTTGAYYATACTYCYCAATGCTGTCACCTAGACTCCGTTGATGGAACTATTGGTTTTCCATCCAGACCAACAGTACATCGAAGACGTMAAGCCACTTCAACGCTACATACAATCAGAGCTCAACTTGAGAGACATTCTCTTCACCTCTGATGAGAGTAGCTCTGGCGTGAAATATCGTGCTGTAGCAGACTGGGCCGTTCTTGGGAAGAAGCTGCGTAAAGACCTCGGACGCGTTAAGAACGCTCTGCCCAATGTGACKAGTGACGCKATCAAGGCCTACACGACCACYGGTCAATTAACGGTYGACGGTATAGAGCTRGTCAGCGGKGATCTCACCGTYCAACGATATCTCGAGCTACCAGCMGGCATGGAAGMRCAGTATGCCACGAATACCGACAACGATGTCGTTGTCCGCCTCGACATYCAAATACATCCSGATCTCCAAAGYGAATGGCTCGTCCGCGAATTCACCAATCGYGTTCARAAACTTCGGAAGAAGGCTGGGCTGCAGGCCACCGACGATGTTGAGGTCTTCTATTCCTTCGAAGAGGGCACGGGTACGGATATATTGGAAGCTATATCTAAACACGCCGAATACATCCAGAAGACGGTTCGTAAGATACCGCTGGATGCGAAAGACCGAGCGCCAGGGTCAACGGCGTTGATCGAGGAGGAGCAGGAGGTCGCAGATGTGAAATTCCAGTTATCTTTGGTAMGAAAGGTTTGAAGTGTATAATATATATTAGNNTANNTATGACGTAGAGTACAAGGGCAAGATTGTGACATGTACATAGCTATTTCTTGGTCGACCCAAATCCRCCAAAACCCATAAGCTTTGCKAGATCATCGTCTTGTTGCATTGCATCCTTTGCAAGCTCTATACGTGCCTGTTCCTTTTCGGCTTTCTTTTGAGCCTTCTTCTGCTCCCGTAAAGACGCTTCCTTGTCTTTTATTTCAGCAAGCCTTTTGTCAAAGTCAAAGGCTTTGGCACTGGCAGCTTCCTTCGTCCGTTCGCGCAACAACGCGATGCGCGCACGAACTTGGGCAACCGTTGAACGCTCTATCTTGGTGGTCTGTCCCAGAGCACGAAGATCTTCGGTCCGAATTARCACGTTATCGGAAGCTACAATGAAAAGCACATACGGGCACGACCATTGATATGATCAAGGTATCCCACACTGTCCTTGTAAGTTCTGTTGCAGGTTTCACAATGGAAGCCAGGCTGTCCGGGACCACGACCTCCAGGGTTCTGTACGACCATGGTTTTGTTGAGATTTTTGTCGAGCTCCAAGGGAGTTTCGCGCTGCTTCATGAGTTCAGTAGGTTTTGGAAGGTCATCTTTCTTTCCCTTTCTTGGCCGCTTTCCTATGATTTATGAGACTAGAGTGACAAYAAACGAGCATGTTGCTCACCTTGCTTCAGCCTCTCCTCGTTCTCTTGCATTCTCTCTTTCTCTTCCTGTCATTGGGAGTTAAATACGAAGTTCTCATGGAGAAACTGAGACGCACCTCGTCCTTCTTCCTCGCTCGTTCAGCATACTCTTCTTTATCCCATTTCTTTCGAAAGTCTGTATCTGCAGCCTTTGTGCCATAGGCACCACCTGCCTGCTGCGACATGGNGGGGATGGGAACGAGCATGACGTGTCACGTGGAATATTTCTGGCGGGCGCGTCTGGTTTGCGCAGCCACAAGAAAAGTGTTCTCTCCGCAACGTCGACTTTATGGTATTCAGATAACGCGCAGACTCTTCAAGCTTTACGATGGACGACCCCGACACCGAACATACTCTGGCTGCGAYSTTCCCACTTCCTTTTCGTGCCCTCCTTCTCGTTGGCGTTGGCATCYTGGGATGGGCCACCAATCTTCACGGGCTTGACTTGCTCGGAGTCGACGTGACCGGAGCAATGGAACTACGGACGCGACGCCATCCCCAACCCATTTCCCTTCCATCTCCCTCAAATGGCTTGTCAAATACTCGAGGTGCACAGCTTGTATATTCGGCCACGTATAAGCTTTGCGCTGTTTATATCGCGTGGTGGTTAGCTTCCTGGTTGCTTTTTCGGTCTTTGACTTGGGCGGATCCGCAGCTGGTCGATKTCTTTGGCTACATCCCTGCAGTGTCCGCTTTGTGTGTAATTCTGGTCTTGATATGTCCTTTCGACATTGCCGAAAAGTTTGAACGAGACAAGTTTCTCGAGTGAGTACTTTGGGTAAACTGACCGTGTTCGTAACTCATGCTGTGATTAGCGCTGTGAGAAGGTGTTTGTTTCCTCGTTCGGACAGCCCTGTGTACTTCGCAGACGTCGTTTTCGCCGATATATGCACATCATTCGCAAAAGTATTCGGGGACGCTTGGTTATCACTGTGCATGCTACAGGCAGGAAATTCGCTTCTTTTGCCTCCTGTGCTTTCAGGTTTCAGTCGATGGGTTCTCCCTGTTATCATGAGGTTGGTGTAATCGTCGCGTTCGAGACACATTGCTTACGTTGGGTCCAGCCTTCCCTATGCCATTCGTTTCCGGCAATGTATCATCGAATACTCTGCCGCTTCTAATGAATCGCGTCGCCCATTCTACAACGCCATTAAGTATGCAACCGCGTTCCCTGTTATCTTTCTCTCGGCGGCCCAACGCACAGTCGCTGTAGGTGCGGACATACCCATAGACGGCGTCCATTCAGACGGAGGAAATGCGCTTTTCCAATGGTGGTGAGTAACTAAAAATTGCTGGCAGTCGAAGCTCAATCTCTCCCAGGCTTCTCACCGCAGCTATCAACTCGTTGTACTCATTTTGGTGGGATGTAACCAATGATTGGGGCCTCGATATGCTCAGAGTGGAGGGGCTGGCCGATAAGCGCAATAATTCTCGACCACAAAGGACGTCACCGCTACTTCCTGCATCTCCTTCGATGTCTAACGGAGGACGTCTATCGCCTGACCCTACACTTCATCGCGTGTTTCATCCTTGGGGCTTGCGTCAACCCTTGCTCTACCCTTTGCCGACATACCCATTAGCCATATTTTTAAACTTGGTTCTTCGACTTACGTGGTCGATCAAACTGTCTAGTCACCTTCATTCACAAGTCGACGGGGGCGCAGGCATCTTTTGGCTGGAAGTCGCCGAGATAATCCGTCGATGGATATGGGTCTTTATACGTGTCGAATGGGAGGTAGTCAAAGATGGGAGAAAGCGGGATTTAGACTCGGAATACGAGATGTTGACAACGCCAGAAGCCAGTTGAGTATTTTCTGCCACATGGACGCCCATAGATGCCATTACTGTAGTGAGTACCTCCATTGGCTCCCTTGTGTAGCAATTCTGATTCCATCACGCCCAGCATTACTTTGCACTCAATAACTAGTTTACGCCCTTCCTAAACATCTTCTCCGCAGGCCTTCTCACCGCCTTGATCCCGGTTTCAGCCTTCTTAGGTACTGGCTGCGGGAATGGCACCCTGGTCCCCCCGAAGCCTTGGTGCTCACGCGATGTCTTTTCTCAGGATAACATTCCGAATGGAACAGGACTTTCCCCCCTTCCCAAGATCCGTGTTGGATTTTCAAGAACCCCCACATGGTCCACGTTCTTCTTGTGTACCCTGCCTACCGTATCTTCGCGAATAATGGTTTTCATTATAGCGATTTTATCCGCGCAGCTAGCGACACAGCAAGCTCAACGTTTGCTGCACTGATAATATTAGCATGTGCCCCCCCAAATATAGCACGGGCCGAATGAATTTGACGTGCAGATACGGAAAGTGCTATTATTAGGTACGTCATCATTTCCCATTGCATAGTCTCAGCCATGGTCACTTGCTTCGCGCCCGTGGAACTCTGCCAATAAATTGAGTCATGGGACACCTTCAACCTACACTAACAACTCTTCACTCACCCGCCCATATATAAGCTATGCTCTCAGTCCTCAGAAACGCACGCACTTTCTCCAGTCTTTCAAGTACTCGCAAGTTTCACTCTAGTCGCTCAAATAACATGAAGGTYAGCACCCTCGCACCTWCGTGAATTCGKCGACTTATTGGACGTTCTACGAAGGTTCTCGCCATCTTGTACAACGGTTTCAAGGCCGCCGAAGAGGAGCCACGCCTGTTGGGCACCGTCGAAAACCAGGTACGCAAGTGCAACGAYACCATCCAKTTTCRTTYRCTCATATTCCCAAATAGCTCGGCATCAAAGAATGGCTCACTTCGCAAGGACACGAGCTCATCGTACGTTGTGTTCTTGCCATATAGTCCAATGGAGGCAAGCCCTGACGTATCTTTTACTAGGTTTCTAGCAGTAAGGAGGGCCCTGACAGTGACTTCCAGAAGCACATCGTAGATGTAAGATCACACTCATGATAAGCGGTTATCGTCGCTGATAACGGCTATTATTAGGCTGAAATCCTGATCACGACACCTTTCCACCCCGGTTATCTCACTCGYGATCTCTTTGAAAAGGTCTGTCTKTTCTCTATTCAGAMCKAAYCACCTCGCTCACGTCATGGAAGGCTAAAAACCTCAAACTCTGCGTCACTGCTGGTGTTGGCTCTGATCATATCGACCTCAATGCCGCYGTTGAGAAGAAAGTRCAAGTCCTTGAGGTYCGTTSGTTKCCGTTGCATGTTGACGRCGTGGCTCARCTACAATGATCTGTAGGTTTCGGGGTCAAACGTYGTATCGGTAGCCGARCATGTTGTCATGAGTATCCTGCTTCTCGTCCGCAACTTCGTCCCTGCCCACGAGGTAYRTTGTTTCCTTCCACAATGTTGTCNACNGTNCTTRCTAAATTRYTCCAGATGATTGAGCGTGGTGACTGGCAAGTCTCCGACATTGCCCGGAACGCATTYGACTTGGARGGCAAGGTCGTCGGAACTATYGGTGCTGGYCGYATTGGATACCGAGTTCTCCAACGACTCCTTCCCTTCGACTGCAAAGAATTGCTCTACTACGACTATGCACCTCTACCACAAGGTAACTGTCTCTACCACTTACTGTCTATCTATAATTAAACACATTTACTAGCCGCTGCTGAGTCGGTTAAGGCTCGCCGCGTGGAAGACCTCAAGGYATGCCWTCSTTTTTCTCCCTTTTGACTAGCGACTGAYGTTCCTGTCCTTGCAGGAATTCGTGTCTCAGGTATGCTTCGCGGTGCCACGATGGTAGTCCGGTTCTCATCGTTCATCATAGTGCGACGTCGTCACTGTCAACTGCCCACTCCATGAAGGTACCAAGGGTCTMATCAACGATGAACTTCTTGCCCACTTCAAGAAGGGTGCCTGGATCGTCAACACGGCTCGTGGAGCCATCGCTGACAAGGATGCCATCGCTCGCGCTGTGAAGAGTGGTCACATTAACGGTCAGTACTTTTGCATCTACATCTCTGTGCTTCGTTCGAATGTTGAGACTCATACAAACGACTCAGGATATGCTGGTGACGTCTGGAACGTGCAGCCCGCCCCTAAGGACCATGTCTGGCGCACGATGAAGAACCCCCTTGGCGCTGGTAACGGAATGGTCCCCCATTACTCCGGAACTACCTTGGACGCACAAGCTCGTTATGCGAACGGCACGAAGAGCATCATCGAAAACTACCTGACTGGCAAGCCTCAAGAACCCGGAAACATCATCGTTGGCCTCGGCAAGTACGAGACTAAGGCTTGTGCGTCACTTTTACCCTTCCCTTTGAGTCTTTTCTGACTTGTCAAATAATAGATGGCCAGCGCTGAGTGTATGTTTATTCACTGTAACTTTGTACCATCTCTATTCTTGCATATTTTCTCGCAATGGAATTGGAACTTCATACTCAATTAACCAAGGTCCTCTACGGCCCAGAAACATGCATTGAGCAAAATATGGTTACGATAATAAATCAGGTACATAAGTAACGAATGGCTCATTCTTCCTTGGCCGTCCTATCAGACAACAACTCTTTTATATACTTCTCCATTCTCACCGCACACTTATGATACACAGTGCCTTCGGGGTTATATTGTTGGCAATTCTTGCAGACCAACATGGCATCGTCGACGAATTGGCCAAGGTTAGCGTATTGGTTCGTGTCGAGTTTGTGGTCCATGGTTTGGAAATCTAAGTGATATGGTTCAATAAATCGGAAGTGGAAGTGGAGGTTGAGAGTAATGTGACGCTTACCCATTGGGTTCGTGATAACGTCGTAATAGTCCGGAACCTCTTCAACAGGGACTGGTTGCAAAAAGGGCCATGAACTCGAGTGACCTGTAAACGATGCTYAGACAATTGARTTGGYGAAAAGGGAGCACTGCGAACCTTTGAGGTCTCTCAGCAACCGTTCCATGTAATTMCGCTCAGAACTCTTTGGGGCACCTCGGACACTAGCGCTCCATTTAGATGCAGSGRAAGGGAGAGRTCAT
>JAPEVF010000011.1:98948-110170 GCA_029747585.1 Pleurotus djamor | reverse complement strand
ANGAGGACTTACGTAGGSGTCATCAACGGKGTCCAWCCACTCTCRCCTGTATGCAATACGATCAATGATATGTGGAAGAAATGCCTACAAGCAACTTACGGAGACCAGGCACATCTTTAGGATCCACAGACCACCCGTTCGAATTACCATTCTGAAACTGCGGAAGCCCAGGATACACAATATGTGATCTTGACATTTCACGTATTTTCGTCATAATCGCCTCCGTCTGTTGCGAAATCAATTCGGCCTTGTTGAGATAATCGACCTTTGGTAGCATTGTGCACTGCATGATGGTGCCACCCTCGTAATCTTTGATATACCCTGCCCAAAGCGCGCGGTCGAGTGTGATGTCTTTGGAGAACCCTTGCTTCTCGAAGTATCCGACAGCATAGTTGTCCGCGTAAGTGAGAAAGTGCATCATTCCGGGGTAGGCTTGCTTGAGGTGGGCTTTGAAGTGGTCCATCAGCATGCCACCGTATCCCTAATTCARATTCGTTATACTGCGAAAGAAAGCATTATGATGAAATAAACGTACTTTGACTTGGTCAACAGACGCAGTGGCGAAGAACACAATTTCGGCGAATCCACGATGGGGAAATGGCCTGTAGCAGATGCCACCGACGATCTTGTATCCTCGTTTGATGATGGCAAGGGCCTTTGAATTGGAGTCGTAGACRAGACGYGCRATGTATTCTCGCGGCATTTTGGGAAGTTGTTTCTGGAAGAGTGTTTTGAGCCCKGTCAATATCACCATGGACCTGGGTTGGCCGTCATTTTGGACTGCAGTGACTTGGATGACCCCCTTCCGAAGCTCSACATAAACCATCTTCTCAGGTTTCTGTGAAGGTTGCTGGTTGTACGAAGTCAGTRTGAGTCTAGGTAATGGARAAAACGCATCGCTTACTCTGTTRGCGTTGGGTTGTCCGGAGTCTACAGGTACRCCTGTCGCTAAACGATCAAGTTGCGCGTCGTCCAAGGGTTCTTCGAGTTTGACTTTGGTGGCAAATCCGTTGGTAGTGGGTGCCTTTGAAGGACCTTTCCCAGCAGTGGCGTGGCTTTTTGAACCAGGGTGTGGCTTGCTCTTGTAGCCAGGACCTTTCTTTGCGCCACGATGTGATGGTTTCATTCGGACTGTGGCGAGTGGTCGATCTTCCTCCTCCTCTTCGTCATCATCGCTATCGCTGAGTGAGGATACCGACACACGACGTCGTTTGTTTGGAGGTAGTTCACTTAGAACGGATGAAGCGGGAGAACTGGGGTGGCTTGTTCCTGTAAGGAGAGTCRGGATTAYTATGAATCGAGGCATCGTCGCGAGCGACGGAGGTGAGACTCACTGTGTGAGATRTTGGATGTTGGACTAAACAGAGCTGTTGGTAGTCGCATTTGCTTTCGCAAGGATATTATATCTTCATCTTCGTACGCAAAGTCAGTCAGTCGGCCAACATCCTATACACCRAGGATAAGTATGCAACGTCAAGCACTTCGCTAGCAAGCGCACCTACAATGTGTCATTCAATGTTAGGCTACGAGCAAGGCCTTCAATCTAGCTAGATAATTCTAACCTTCAAGAGTTCATCCAATCGAATGGCAACTCTGCTTCTCCGTGCAAACTCCTCCGAGCCGATTTCGAGTTCATTAGCACCATGTTCTCGAGCCGTGTGGCCGCAGTCGCATGAGTCCAGATATGAATTCTGACTGARTTCGTCGTCGTCCGATCCGTACTGGTCCACAAGTGCAGAGTGAGGGTCAAGGTGGTCATCCTGGACGACATGAGTTGTTATACTTGGATGAAGACCCGAACAGGATGAACAGGAAGCGCAAGGAGAGTGTCGTGCAATTTTGATTGTGAGATGGTCATGGTTGAGTTCTGAGRGGTTGTGTGAAGCTGGATACAAGACGCGCATCGGTTTTAGYTGGTMGARGGTGTAAYGGTGTYCGTAAGCGCCCAAMGCYTCAGCCAAGTGCCTGGATCTATTTTTAGAACCTCCATCATTTGGTTCCCTCGGAGTGCGACGACTGCATGGCTCCAACTCTCATGGCCAAACGCACTCTTGTACAATGACTCTCTGTTYYCTGTTGYTTCTCTTGCTTCTGCTCAGGCCGTCTGCCGCGCAATGGATAGACTATCCCGAGGAAGGTTTCGCTACCATNANACACTATGAYCTTCCGCGGGACTATGTCGCTGCCTGTGGATGCACTCCCTCTAGCACTCATTATCCTACCGCCGCACTCTCTCAAATGGCTTTCGGTAGCAGTACTGCTTACGGTGGGTCTTACTTCACMYCTCGGTCGWCMWMCCTCTTATCTACGAGCTCWAGGACCTGGTTGTGGCAAGTGCTTCAATCTAACWCTGCTGAAYACTTTCCTATCCACTCCACCATTCTACCCATCTRCGCCYAAGAGCRTTGTTGTTAAAGTAACTGATCTYTGTCCYCTCTCGGGTGAAGGGACYTGGTGCTCTGCTACTRCAGGCAAACCAAATGCGTGAGTGTGCCACACGCTGCANCCCCAATGSCMANTGCATGCATGAATTTTTGATCATTCAATTATCACCAGTGCTGGCCACTTTCTCAATTTCGACCTTGCATTCCCTTCAAGCTCCATTCCGCATGATTTCTTTCCCTCTAACCAAGCTCTATACGGTTACACGGTGGGTCACTTCAAAGATGGGNTTATGCGACTATCATTCAGCTCGCTTTCAGGACTTTGGTGTCTGGAACATCAGCTACCAGGCAGTATCATGTCAAGGAAACTGGGCTGGCTCCCATAATGAAGCGGCTTTAGGTAGCGTCGCTGACCATGGCCCTGAGAGTGTATGTTGTCCCTCTGAACCCACGGTTTGTTACRCTCGTGCTACTATGCCAACACAACTNNNNACCTTCTGACRWTTGGACYAGGGAAATMCCAACGATACCTGTACTTCTTACTCRGACAAGAATGGAATACCGTGAGTCCCTTCTCACTGCTCCTTCTCGTGCTCTCACNAATTCCTCRAAGACCTGATACCCGAACGAACAGTGCTGTYGTTCTYGAATATCCTCATTTATATTTATATACTTTTTCCATTCCATTACTTGCTTTCATGTATTGCAGAATCGTCTAAAATGAACAAAGGTTATAACGAATGATATATCAAGCAGCGCGTCTGTACATGTGCAATGTTGATAAGTGTGCTGGTGCGAGGAGGATGAGAAMGAAAGGAATAATGGTGCCTTACTTCTCCACGTCATCATCCCCAACACGCTTGTACTTCACGCCGTCTTTTCCTCGGAGTCTTTGCAGCCAGCGCATGCCTCCAAGGTAGACAAAYAATCCCCCTGCAGCAAGGAAAAATACGGCGGCGAACATGAAGTTGCCGAAAGTGAATGTAGAGTCATCAAGAGCTTCAGTAGGAACGGGGGTTGCCTCATGGGTAGCCTCGGTAGCGGCCTTGGTGGTCATGGGGGCAGCGGTGTTCAACTTGGGTTTTCCAGCATCCATCTCCGTCGTCTTTGGAGCCTCTGCCACGGGTGTCGACGTTTGGACGTCGAAATGATCCTAAGAATCAAACAGAACCACATTTTATTCGCAAGATAGTTTTGGGATAACAAGTAAGAGCGAAACTATAGCTCAGCGTGGGCAGGTACCTCTTTGTTATCAGCCTCCGCCTCCGACTCAAGGGGTAGCTGGAAAGAMGAGGTCAGTTATTATGTTGATCWGGAGGGKYAAARTGCKATTTACCTCGCCGGAGTCAGCAATGATGACGTCTTCMGTTGGACGATCRCTGGGCCCTTTGGCAACRTTTTCTRAKAGTRACAGTGACGTRTCAGTTGGCTGGGTAAACAGCATAATAGTTTCCCCTACCGATCGCGTGAACGATATCCATGCCCTCAAGAACTTTGCCAAAGACAACCTATGTGAAAAGTTAGTCATCARGAGCGTGTAGGTTATAAGGTTCACGTACATGACGACCGTCGAGCCAGCTCGTGACAACAGTGCAGATGAACTGATAGTGTGATGCTTAGTCTTGTGNNAGTTASRCRTCGCTNNACAAAGAACTCACGAATTGTGAACCTAARCARNCWAAGTAAGYGAYGAGAACATATTCAGTGTATGARATRACGAACCGTTAGTGTCCTTTCCGGCGTTGGCCATGGAGAGTGTTCCGGGACCAGTGTGGCGGAGTTTGCTAKGGAGAGCTTAGATTTGTGATAAAGAAGTCAGGAACCGACGAAACTTACAAGTTCTCATCCGGGAATTTGTCACCATAGATAGACTGGAGGTCTTGATGAACAACGTGGAATGAGATAGTAGCCTATGCACATACCTTTCCACCAGTGCCGTCACCACGAGCTACGCGGGTATAAACACAAGAGATCCCAATGCAATGTTTGTGGACACTCACTGAAGTCACCACCTTGGATCCTGTTGAATGAAAGCTTTAGTAAGCATCCAGGCCATAATGKTGAAAAGAGCGTACATGAAGTCTTTGATGACACGGTGGAACTTGGATCCCTTGTAGCCAAAGCCAAGTTCTTCRCCATCCTTTCTCTTGCCGGTAGCAAGAGCCCGRAAGTTCTCGACRGTTTTGGGGACAGTCTRCANAGTCATTCAATKRAYYRGYACTKCAYRSATGKRTRTACGATACTCACGCCTCCATARAGACCCATCACGACTGATGCGMCGTTAGTCTTAATCAACTTTCGTGTCACTCCCGAATAAACTTACCACGACCRAGGTCCTTGTCGCCATGCTTAATGTCGAAGTAGACCTTATTRGTGATTCTAGGACCCTTCGCAGCCTCAACTGACTGYGCGCAGAAGAGGGCCACGACAACGCAAACGAACGCGAGAGAGAGACGACCGAACATGAGTGGGAGGGAAGGGGGAAAAGGAAAGTTTGTGGAAATTGGGACGTGGCATATCCACGTCCCATTTAGGTGATTTGTCGTGGGAAAGTGAGCTCCTTTAATTTTATCTGCCATTTAAGTTCTTGGGCATCGCTCGACAGATGGACGACGACTTGATTCTGAATGTCGCCGTCGCCAGCAATGAGAARCCYGTCGCCGCGAAGTCTGCGAAAGGRGGTCGCTGGACAGATCGGTATGTCATTGAAACATYAGTGCTTCCCCTTCTAGTGCTGATCATCCTGCGACGCTAGTTTAAAAGTAAAGCGCTCGTTGAAGAGGAAAGCACGACCTGCGCACAGTGACTTYGAYGAYAGACCTGTMAATAYACCRCAGGCKCCCCCCGCGAAACGWCCTCGAAAAGARCCAGTTTCTGCTCCKTCTCCARCRAAAGCACCRTCTCGTCCRACSCAATTCATATCTTCTCTCTTCACRTCAAATCCCAAGCTCGAATCGAAACATACTGCTACTTCCCAAGTRGAAGGGAARCCAGCGGCACCGAGCAATGCCCCACTCGCTGATGCCTCGTCCTTCTCTGGTCTCGGACTCAACCCACTGATYATTGCGCATCTCGCTTCAAAAATGAACATARCAAAACCCACTTCYATCCAAAAGGCAGCTCTACCACCGTTCTTACTGCCTTCTGCAGAACAAGCGGATCGTGACGTCTTTATACAATCCCAGACTGGTTCTGGAAAGACTCTGTCGTTTCTCCTTCCCATTATYCAAGATYTATTGCCCTTGGGGTCCCTCTCGTACATCGACAGGTCTATAGGAACACTCGCTATCATTATCGCACCTACCCGTGAACTGGCTCAGCAAATCCACGATGTCCTAGAAGCCCTTCTGAAGCTGCGTTTACGAGCAGAGGACGAGAACACAGAAGAGGGCAATTCTCGCATCACTCGATGGCTGGTATCTGGTCTATTGACCGGTGGTGCAACGCGTACCCACGAGAAGGCTCGCATACGCAAGGGCCTTCCGATAGTYGTCGCAACACCTGGTCGACTGTTAGACCATCTCCAGAACACCTCAACSTTCAACGTTGGGAAATGTCGATGGCTTGTCCTGGACGAAGCTGACCGRCTGATGGAYYTGGGATTYGAAGAAACGATCACKGGTATTATCCAAGGACTCGATGGACGCAGGCGGCTGGCTAAGCAGGCTGCTGAGGAGGGGAARGGGACTGAAGTTGGTGGTTGGGATTGGACGCGTCGGCGGCGAGCAGTTCTTTGCTCGGCTACCATACAAGAGGACGTCCAGAAGCTAGCTGGTGTAGCGCTGACTCGTCCGTTGATGATCAAAGCCACTGAAGCCGACAAGTCAATAACGTCAACGACTCCCAATGGTGATTCAACGTCAAATTCCGATACCAAGTTTACCCCACCATCGCAACTTTCACAGAAATATGTTGTTGTCCCTCTCAAACTGCGCCTCGTCGCCCTCATCGCCCTCCTTCGCGCCCTCCTCTCCAAATCAGCCAACCGCCGTGGTGGTTCAAAAGTCATCGTATTCCTGAGCTGTACGGACTCCGTCGATTTTCACTGGAAACTATTGGGTGGTACGAGTATGAAAGACGGTGAAGAGGCTAGTGTGGGTAGTGATGATTCCGACGAAGAGGCATCGGAGGACGAAGATAAGAAGCGCATTGAAGACCAAGTCTCAGTGCAATCTCCTTTCCTCCCCAACGCATCGATATACCGCCTCCATGGTTCGCTTCCTACTCCAGTTCGATTGGCTTCACTCAGAGGGTTTGCTGGGTCGAAGAAAGCTGCATCATCATCAGATTCGTCTTCATCCATCCTTCTTTGTACTTCTGTCGCATCTCGTGGTCTTGACCTTCCTCTAGTCCGAGCAGTCATCCAATACGACCTACCAACCGAAGGAGGCGCCACCGAGTACGTCCACAGAGTTGGTAGAACGGCTCGAGCGGGTAAAGGTGGTGAAGCCTGGAGTATCGTTGCTCCTAGTGAATCAGAATGGGCCAAATGGGTGGTCACGAAAATGCGTGGACAAACGGAATCGGAGACAGAGACAAAGACAAAGGACGCGAAGGGGAGTGAGAGTGATATTTCGCTCAAGGCGGTTTCGGTAGAGAATGTTCTGCGAGATGGGTTTGGAGGACAGGATATGGAGTATGAAGATCGTGCGACGGAGGTTCAGCTAGCTTTTGAACGTTGGGTTCTTCGTCGGAAAGATGTATGTCGTTTTCTTCTTCCTTCTTTGCGCGAAACTATTTTCGTTACTTACAACCAACCACCACAGGCTCTTGAGCTCGCTCGCGAAGCTTACCTTTCGCACATGCGTGCTTACTCCACCCACCCTGCCAACGAGAAACATATCTTCCACATCCGCCATCTCCACCTCGGTCACTTGGCTAAATCCTTCGCTCTTCGCGACGCACCTAAATCCGTCACCAATGCTGAGAAGAAAGGAAAGTCCAAAACCTCTTCTACATCTTCCAAACACCAAGCGCGTTCAGCCAAGCGTACGCAGAATGGCAACAACAAACGGTCGGAGAAGGAAGTGGATGAGAAGTGGGAGGCGGAGCATAATGGTGAAGCGGAGAAACGGATGCAAAATGCTGTTAGAGCWCAAGGACGATTGATGAAGCAAAAGGGTGTMATGATGAGTAGTGGGACCTCGGAATTCCAGATCGCTGGYGGGATGGACCTGGAGAAACTCGTGGGTGGACGGTAGCTTCACGATGTCATCCAGTCTATGTTCCAAGTTCCATTATATATACACATTCACATCAAAAGTAATGTATGTAGGGAATAATACATATTGATAACATTATATCCTAATGTTCATCATCTAACTCGCCCCAAGCAAGTCCTTAATAGTCATTTCTTCGGACTCTCGCCTTCAAACCGCCTCCTCTCCTCCGCCCTAACCTTATGCAACAACGGTAACACCGTGCTGACATCCGTCCACGTTTTCTGAATAGCAGTGTATTCGCTATCCGGACTACCCAACTCTAGCTCCAATTCTTTCCACGTACCACCGCACTCGAGGAAGCACCCTTCGGGAAGCATGCGGCTGAGGAACATGGCGACGCTGTCATGATCCGAGATAGAGGAGAGGCCGACAGCGAGTGTGCTTAGAGATTTGAACGGTTTGATATCCTCCGTCGAGGGTAGCGAANTCGGGGGACGCGTTCATGTACAAGCCCAAGCGTTGGATGTTCGGGCAATACTGCGCGAAGGGGAGCAATGCTTGGAGCGTCAATGAAGGAGGATGATCGAGGGCGGCTGGATCACAATTGAGCATGAGAGTATCGAGGTTAGGCCATTTCCGTGCCATATCCTCGATATCCTCGTACTTGAGATCAAGGGGATAGTGGTAATTGATATCTAAAGCAGTCAGCTTGGGGAGGGAGAGAATCGGTCGTAGTATGTCGTAGGTTATACGTTCGTCAGTGAGTGGTCTCGTCGAGGTGCTGATACATGGGTTGAGCGCGAGTCTATCGAGGAGAGGACAGCATTTCACGATGGCTTCGAGGAGGTTGCGGAAGTCGGTGGGTAATTCGGGGTCGGCGGAGTCGATGAAAAGGAGGGTGATGTTTTGTGGTGGGAAGGGTTGTGTGAAGAATTTCGTGGCGTGTCTGAAGGGCATGGACGTGGAGAAGTCGTAGAGAGCAGGGAAAGCACCTTGGTCTAAGATTGCTGGGGGGACATTGACGTCGGCAGCTGCGCCTGAGCCTCGTTCTTCGTCATATTGAAAGCCGACCATCTCGAGTTGTTTGAGTTGTGAGAGCGTCTTGGTCACTGGGGGTGTGAGGTAATAGAGGGGGAACTCCACCTCTTTGAGCTTTGGAAGCCCTTGGAAGAGTTGGATTGTCTCGGGCTCTATTTCCGACATGGCGAGCTGGCTACTGATATCCAGATACTCCAGGTTTGGCATGCGTGTTGTTATGTTCTGGAAGAGTGCTGCGACACCGTTGGGCAGCCTTGAATCGGCGTCGTCTGCGAGATAGACGCGAAAACGTTTGACGTTCTTTGACATGAAGAGGACGCAGAAAGTGAGGTCGTTCATGTCATCCCATTCGAGGGTGTTGAGGTTTGGGAGTATGTCGAGGGATATACGTGAGCGGGCTACTTCGTGGAATGCGTCGCGATGGAGGTGCTTGAGTCTTTGTGACTCTGGCGCGTAGATCAATGAACGGACGCGAAATGCGTATCGAGCAAAACGCGTCCAGTCTGCGGGTTCGATGGCACGAGCAAACTTCTGCGCAAGGGTTAATGTGACATTCAAGTCTCAGTAAGAACAAAACTCACGAATGAATGAACAGAAGACTTTTGTTCCAATGGTGCGAGAAGGGACAAAAGGATGGAAATGTCGTCTACCTGACGCCACAGCGCGTCGAGGGCGATGTTGGACCATGTTTTGCAGACGCAGGCATTTGCGAGCGTGTCCTTTGGAGAGAGATACTGGCAAATCGAGGAGAGGAGTTCCGGGATTTGAAGTGCGCGGTGGGAGTTGGAGGAGAACATGGTCGTGGTTATTCGGTGGGCGATCGTGGCTGAAAGGGGTTCGAGTCCACTTCAACTTGCAACCATGTCTTCTGGCGGCTGCTTCAACTATGTCCTTCCTCTCAACACAAACTTGGTGCGTCTACCATCCACTCTAAAATGCTAGCTGCTAAATCTCTCTCAGACGTGCTGCATTTGTCGGTGAGTCTCTCTCGGCCACTTCTCGATATTGTCTATAATCACACACCGTCCAATAGAGCTCCCTTCTTTGATCCCGTCACCGCAAAGTCATGCTCACATACTTTCTGCCGCGAATGCATCCACCAAGCTCTCCAGCACTCAGAACTCTGTCCAGTTGATCGCTCACCACTCTCGCTCGATGTCTTGTTTCCAGCAGACCCAATTATACGATCGGTGATGCAGCACCTATGTATCCTTTGCACATCCAATTCTGACTGTTCTCGTTCCTTAGCTGGTAGATGAGTTGCTGGTAGAGTGCGAGAATCGCCCCCTAGGCTGCATGCAGACAATCCAGCGCCAGCTTCACGATACACACCTCAGAGATTCATGTCAGTACACAGAGGTACCCTGCGATCGCCCCGAATGCAAGGAGCTACTTATGCGAAAGGATCGGCCCAACCACGAATCCAACTGCCCGCATCGTATCATCACTTGCGAAGGTTGTCAAGCTTCAATAAAGTTCAAGGACATGGAAGTGAGTTTCTCTTCATCTTCACTGCGGACGAAGTCATATCATAACACCTAACTCCCAGACACACATCCCCCAATGCCCTGCGACAACCTCATCGTGTCCATCCTGCTCCCTCGAAATGCCTCGGACAGAGCTAGACACCCATATCTCCACCTGCCCAGAGTTTGTCATTTCATGTGCTCACTCGGGTAGTGGATGTCCATGGACCGGRCCTCGCTAYTCCYTGGATAACCATCTCCCCTCGTGTCCCTATGARGCGATAAAGGGCTTCTTCGCTATWAACAACACTCGGCTTTCCGATTTGTCAACCGAGAATGCGCTGCTCCGGCAGAAGGTCGAATTATTGGAAACGCAGACGAGGGGTATGAAGCGGGATTTACAYGCCATTGCATCGGCACTTGGTCCTTGGTACAGGCCCGACGGTGTTTACGTTCCCRTTACTCAGCAGGCRRCGGYGGAACCTACRTCCGARGGTCAACCGACGTTRCCGTCCACTTTCGTTGACCCTAGACTCTCRCCRAACTTCCCTGCGAATAACGGTGGTGGGYTGGGGACRATACCTCCTATCGTTGACTCAATAGCSGCGTTCTTTCCYCTCCAAGAACGCGAGCAGTAYAAYGTGTCTKCGTCATCTCTAGATCCAGGTCCAAGGCATCACAAYCACTCTGCTTCGACCTCGGAAGTCAGTCGGCCTACTCAAAGYTCYGTTGCGCCCATCAACTTGAGCTCYACSATCGAAGGTGCATTTGAAGGTCTTAGGGAATCSGTSGTYACTATCGCTTCGTCCGTCGATTCATTGGCGAGGCGKAAYGATATTGCGTTGACGAACGAAACGTTACGGCTGAACGARGARTTGATGTCYTTGCGGGCGAATATCCATGGWCTTCGTATGCAGGYTYGYACYCTTCASCTCTCGTTTSTGAGTTGYGSTTGACTRACGGTGTTGTCTATTCTTCCTAGGTYCATACAATYATGATGGATCGWAAYGCACAAGTAACAGGGCGTTCGAACGATTTCGCRCCGGCAGTGAATGAYCCTTGGCAACCACCGATTACTAGAGTGCAYTTCCCCCCTCCGATGGGGCAYAGTTCCATCACGAAGTTATGAGTGGATTCATCTTCAWCWTCAACWTTANASNTNAACTTCTTGG
>JAPEVF010000011.1:0-98663 GCA_029747585.1 Pleurotus djamor | reverse complement strand
TCACGTTGARCCTTCAMCTGRAGGTTATGYYGAACAMCRGRSNNGNNNNATGCTCCCAGCRTCCTCAACTGCCGTTTCGCAGYTCATACACSCCTGYGTTRGCCTCAGGCTTCAACATGGATCATTTACTGGATACTAGTTCATGTCACCATTGMTATTTGTTRCTTTGTACNTTCTACTCTACACGTATGAAATATCGACTACACCACTTTATTTAAATCCCCKTACATACCCAATAAGTTTTAGATAAKAACCAACCACTTCGACCWAKSTCCTAGACAGACAGCCAATCCAAGAARTCRGGCGTGAAGTAMGTMAGAATCAAAGTAGCTCCTRTGTYCCATGTTAGCGTTRGTMCRGTCACGTTGGCTCAAGGTARAACGACGYRCCAGCTCGAAGCATGCTCTCCGCACTCTCAAACGCCATAGTYCKYAGYTCATACACSCCCGCATTRGCACCAGCRTGGATCATCGCGAATTCKCCAGAGACTTGGTAGCAYGCGAGTGGGTGATCAGGTGCMAGTCGTGATGCATGGGAGATGATGTCGAGGTAAGGGAGAGCGGGTTTGACCATGATTATGTCCGCTCCTTCTCCGACATCACGTTGCTGGTGTKMRRGGTRGGYGAGTKAGTGGTGAATTGRGTGRTRWTTGRGGTATTGGAACACRTACGATTGCACGRCAGGCAAGGCCTTTGGCGGCAGGTGGAAGTTGGTAACATTTCCTGTCTCCGAATGACGGCGCACTACCAGCAGCATCTCTGTGATGATCGCTAGGCGTTAGCRTCGATCGYYATGTACGAACGATCAGCGCACTCACCTGAACGGTCCATACAACCCACTAGCAAACTTGGCCGAATAACTCATAAGCGTACACCTATTGCCATACCCTCCGTCAATCAACGCCCTCTTRATCGCCTTGATGCGACCATCCATCATGTCACTCGGCGCGACRCAGTGTGCTCCTGCTTTRGCGTAGTTCAAGGCWACYTCKGCGATACGTTCGACGGAGGGCGCGGTTTCGAGKGTYCCGTCGGTRCGGAGGAGACCGCAGTGGCCGTGTGAGGTGTATTCGCAGAGACAGACGTCACATGCGATGTAGAGTGATGGGTAGAGATTGCGGAGGATGCGGATTGCGGCGATGACGGGGCCTTCGGGATCGTCGGCGGGAGTTCCTCGGTCATCCTGCGTGAATGACGGACAAATACAGTGAGTAACGGCGAGAATAACGGTAAACGGTAACAGCAAAGAGTAACAGCAAGTTTGGAAGTACAATGGATAGATATAAATATAACAACTGATGTGGTTGTGRTTTTNGGATGATAGRATRSAACGCACCTTGACACACTTCAAGGGGACGCCGAATAGAATGACACTGCGTAAACCTTTCTGGACAAGGGGCCCGATGAACCCCTCGAGACGGTTGATTCCCCACCGACGTTGGCCGGGTAGGGATGCAATGAGCTCGCTTGCGTCAGGGTCGTCTGTGATGAAGATGGGGTACATGAGCATCTCCTTGGTGAGTTGTCGTTGGGCCTGCCATGAACGCGAGAGAGGGTGTTGGTAACCGCCCTGGAGGATCGAGCTAACCAAAGAAATAGAATGCTGTTSGTTAGTGCTAGTAGTAATAGGATCATCATTCGACATACGAGATATCCATGGTACTGGTATTGGGAATTGGAAGGAAGAGCGACGTGGAACTTGGCTGATTTGATGCCGTAGGAGAGGGTTATATGGATGATATCGGCGCTAATGGCAACACTTGGCCTGGATCTCACAGAGGCATCCGGGATCGAAGAGGGCGGGGAAGCCGCGACCGGGGCAACGCAACTGTCTGATACCCAAGTATTACGCGTCTCCCATGATAAAAATTAACCTTGCGGGCACTGCGCATCTTCCTACCCATGTGCAAATGCCGTCGTGGGGACGAATAYGTTACATAACGNTNTANNTACAGAGATTGCCTGGNAATCCTCAAAGGTGCTTTAGATTGGTTGGGGACGGTCAGACAATGGCTTCGAATCGGACAATGGTCGCCATCGTATCATATTCTGGTACTAGTCTCAGTGTCGGACTGTTCATGACTAAACTTGGCGGTAAAAGATTGTGCCCWTYTGCGGACCCGAGGGCTCGGCTTCTGCTTCTTCTCGACGCTAAGAAAAGASCACAACGACAGGTTTTATAAACGGTTCAGGACTGTTTTTTGTACGCATGGCTCGATGAATATTGAGGCTGTCAAGGAGACATCATCGCAAGACCTCAAAAACAGGTGTTGTCCTCGCGTGAAAGAAAGAGAACTCTTTGCAAAGTTGGCTCTGCCCGAGTCACAGAAACATACGATAGATGGAAATCGAAGCAGGGCCAGRCTATGATCAATTTTTTTTTTCGTTCCCAACTAATTTATTGAGGCGACGGGTTCCTGGGAAGCGTTGAATAGCCTCGTGGCACAATGRTCAGGGTYYGMGCACGTGACGATGTTGAGCGATGGGTGGGCGTGAGATAAAGACGCGGAATCAAATTCCCACTGTCGAGTTTTCTCCTGTTTCCCCCCCTCGTGCTATACCCCAATTATTTACTCTACACCCGCTTCGTCGCTCGCTGTCACCGACGACGACGACGACGAATAACGAAAAGCCTCATCCTGCCTCTCTCCGTCGACAAAACACTTCTTGTCCGTGCGTGTTCGTCGCATTGTCTGTGATCCGATATCAGCGAACACGTTGGCTCCATCTGCTCTCTGACACGGTCACGGTACTCCTCCCCAGCACCATCTTTTATACGCGATACCACACCTCCTACATCCCACCCAACAATGCTGCTTTCTACCCCCACAAGCAACGCCTCTGCCCGCCGCTTCCAACAAAGGTCACAGCGCACCCCAGAGCCCACCCAGTGCAGTGACTCRCCCATGCTCACWCCTTCGCCTTTACGACGACGACCGCTATTTCCTCAAAACGACCTGAACGACGAATTCAGTTTCTTGCATTCTCCATTTCAATCTCCAAATGTACAGCACATGTATTCTTCGTATTCTGCCACACCGGAACCTATCTCTGCGGATGATGCAGAGGGCGCCATCTTTCTTGATCCTGCAACCACGTCCTCGCGACCCATTCCTACCTCTGTTGAACCTCCTCTGAGGACACCAGTCAAGCGCCATGCGCTTTCGGTGGTCCAGCTCAAYTCTCCTTCGTCCTCTTTCGTTGGTGCGGGCACCAAGCGCAAGTCGACGCCACTCGTATCGACGCCGCTGCGTCAGCACAACYTGACTCCCTTRAGCATCCACTCCGCCCAAAATCCATCTTCCTCGAGCGCTCTGGGCTTCGACCGCCTTGCCCCATTGCCACCACCCAAGTTTTCTGCGAAGACGCCGCAGTCTAAAGCCGAAACCGATCATCATATTCGGAGTCACACCGCTACCTTGACGAGGCTGCGCATTTCAGATTTCGAGGGTTCGGGTGATGAGTTTGATAGACAGGCGATTGATTCTGGATGCGATGTTTCCGATGATGAGGACCAGGCGGGGAACATTTTTTTCGCCAGCGCTCAATCACGAGCGCCAGCTCATCCTGGAGTGCTCGAAGGCAAAGCGTCGAAGAAGGAGGAAGAAGTGGCGGCGATTTCTCCAGGWGGACACATAACWAAGCGYAGGGCTCGTTCCAGACCTGTGTCTGAAGAACTCCTGGAGAGTGTRTATAGATCWCCATNCCACCACAAGAARGTARGTTGGMCTCTTTGTCGAGACTGGGTCNNTATGCKNNCTAWCATTATCTCTTTCNAWAGCCTATCGAACGCAAGAAGAAGGTAGCTCCGCCCGATCCTGTCCCTTTCCCATCGAATCGCGTACACCGTCGCAACGGTTCAGCATCTTCATCCTCTGATCTTGGATCACCACTTCCCCGTCGGCGTACAAGCGCGGGACCAACCCGACCTCCAAAAGGCCTCAATCCCATTGGCCTACCCCGTCCAGTCCCACGTCCACTCAACCGGGTTGAAAGTGCTACACTGTTCTTTGGTCCTCCCATCCCAGCTCCCGCTACCACAGGCCCCATTCGCACACGCACTAATTCTAGCATGGCGTCGTCTGTCTCAACTGGGCATCTACTCACAAGGAGGTTGTCGAAACCAAATAACCGCCACAGCTATGCTGGTCCCGGACAAGCGCACATATGGAATGCAATGCGAACAGACGCGGGCACTCCTTCACCCCATTCATCCCCCATCGGTGAAACTGACGCTGCGAATTCAAGCAGGGACACCGACATGGAGGAAGATATTTTCTTTGGTATCGAACCCGGCAATACTTCGTTYGCATTACGACCCGAWGGTGCTGCGTTCACSTTCAACCTCACCGAAGGAACACCGTCACCACGAAACAAGCAAACACCTCARACTTTACCGAAGAAGTACCGCCCRAGAGACTCTGGAGTGGTTGTCAGCGACGACGAYGACTACGATGACAGGCGTCTTGCCCCTGCTGGCGGTAGTTTCCATAGTCTCATGCCTAAAGCCTCGACTAGCGTCAACTCAATTGATTCGGATGCTGACGAGGGCCTYGTYACACCTGGYATTGGCCCCGGACAATTTTCGGGCTGGCCGGATGCTCATGTTCGGATTAACGACTCATCGACCTCGATCGACGGTATCCTGTCGACTTCGAACCCTGACGCGTTCATCATGCGTGCGTTGAATGGCGGGAYCAAAGGCCCTCAAGGSAGGTCGTCTAATGGYACYGAYGGCGARAGCAAGCGYCCGCCTGGGACACCCGTGAAGAAAATCAAGACTACCTATCTGAACGGGGATCGTCCATGGCARAGTGCCATTACGCATAAGGTYGCTGACATAGACTTTGACTATGGYCATGGGTTCGGTTTGGCTAGTCAYGCWAGGGAACTTGGGAAGAAAGGGAAGAACAAGCCGAGGCAAAGTCTTCCCGCYCTGCCTTTGGCRATGGGTCGTAACACACGGGGACTGAGTCATGGYGGTGGGAGYGATACGGATGATGATCAAGATAGCCCTAGTGGTCGTAAGGAGAAGTCTACCAAAGGGCGYGCGGCTTTATACGATGGCTTGGGACTCGGTCGTCCCGTCAAGAAGGCCGACATAGAGAAGCCTGCGTCTGCTGTTTCTCGAACTCGTTGGCTGATGCGCCGAAGCAGCAGCGGGGCRTTCTCATTYTCGAGTGGYAGYGACAGTTCTCGCGATACCACCCCGACTCGAGCTAGCCTTGCAGGTAATTAGCTCRTTCATATCATCGTTATGGAAGACTCACTGACTTGATGTACTCCTAGAACGCGAACCGACCTTTGCCCGTGTTTCCGCTCAGCATTCCCCGTCAAAGAATGGACTCAAGCTTTCGCCCCTTCGTTCTGCCTCTGGTTCTTCTAGTAGTTCTGCTGGCACCATAAATTCTCCCTCTGTTCGACCACTCCCTATCGGCGCGGGCCCTTCTCGAACYAGGAAGAGCTCACGGCCGTCACTTCCCCTCCCWTCTTCGAATGTCAATGAAACTCGAAGAGGACCTCGCGCTGCAACTCAACGACTCTCTACTGGCCCCCATCCATATGGCAACCGATTACCTCGCTCAAGGTTATCTGACTCCTTCGCCTATGAGCAGCCTGGGCGGTTTGAGCGGGACTTTGTGGAAGTGGATGAGATTGGGAGTGGGGAGTTYGGCAAAGTCATCAAAGTACGGACGAAGGACACATCTACGGGCGGACGTGCGTATGCGATCAAGAAGTCCAAGCGATTTGAGGGCGTGCGACATAGGTGAGCTTCCTTGACCTTGATTGGCTGCCTTCCATACCTCTTCGACATATCRTYTCATTGGCTCGTTCGACTCGGCCCGCCTGTCATGGATTTTATTGGCTGACGCTCAATTTTAGGTTAAGGCTTCGCGAGGAAGTGGATACGCTGCAACACCTTGCCAGACTCACCTCTGTTGCGAGCGGAGGTACTGAGACCAGCCACCCCAATGTCCTTGGCTACGTCGATAGCTGGGAGGAAGATGAGGCATTGTTTATCCAGACGGAATTGTGTGAGCTGGGCAACCTATCACGATTCTTATGGGAATACGGCCGGGCCTTCCCKCGATTGGACGAAGCCAGAGTGTGGAAGATTGTTGTGGATTTGAGCAACGTGAGTGGTTCGCGCTCTTCTTTCCTTCTTTCGGAGTTATTCGCTTCCCAATATGTTTTAATGATGTTGATCGTGATCTGTTTGCCGTTATACAGGGTCTTCGTTTCATCCATGACTCTGGTATCATCCACTTGGACATCAAGCCTGCGAATATTTTTATCACTTCGGAGGGAAGATTCAAGATTGGCGATTTCGGGATGGCGTCGTTCTGGCCTCGACGCAGCTTGTTGGAAGGACTCGAGGGTATGGACAGCCCCACCAAGCAGGGAAGCGGTGTCCGTGCTAGTCTCGGAGCTGGACCCTTTGAACGAGAAGGGGACAAGCTATACTTGGCACCAGAAGTACTGCAGGGTCGATATGGGAAGGCTGCTGACATGTTCAGGTAAGCCTCGCTGAATAGGATTTGAAGGGTTACAAGGTTCTCATGTCACCTTTTCCCCGATATTAGCCTTGGGATGACGATTCTGGAGACGGCATCGAATATCATCGTTCCCGATCAGTGAGTCAAAGTTTCCATCCTATCGTCTCGGCGACGGGGCAGGTTGTTACCGGAAACGAGATGCTCACCTGTGCAATGTTTGTAGGGGCGAAGCCTGGCATAGGTTACGGCAAGAAGATTTTTCACTTGTAGATATGGATTGTAGCCCGGAGCTGCTGGGACTTGTGCGGAGTATGATGCGAACGGATCCTGAGCAGAGGGTCGGCGTGGAGGATGTGTATGGGCATCCGGTGGTGGTGCGTGCTCGGCGGTTGATGGAGTTAGCGATGAAGGACGCCGTGAGGCAGGGCGGTAATGTTTTCAACGCGAGCCCACTTGGGAGCGTTGGAGATGGCTTCTTGGAAGAAATTCTATGTCGAAAAGCTTTGGATGCGATGGATGTATGTTCTTGATTTTGTGATATGGGACTTTTCCTCNTTTTTTGTATGAGATATTACTTTCTTGCGCACCATGTTCATTTTATTAGATAGATCATCATAGGCACTACTACGTACAACACTTATCCCCAACAACGAAATTCCATGCATTTTGTGTTTAGCTAGGCGAGCATCGAAGGACGCAAGCAGTGAGAAATATCAAATATAGGCGCCTGGACTAAACTTGTTTCGGACTTGTTTTTTGATATTGCGCGGGTTCCTGGTAACACGGGTGCAATTTCTCCAACTCGCCCAACTCTCCTTTTCCGCTCAACGCATGAACTTCCTCTGACGCTCACTCTCCCTTCTTTCTTCTTCACCACCACCATCTTCTTCCTTCCTTACCACCACCACCATTTTCTCAACAACAACGCCGGCGACGACGACGACGGCGGCAACCCGTCTCCCTTGATTCGGAGCGTCCCACCGTCGCCTATACTACCGCCATTCCCACTTCGCGACCAAATCTCAAATCTTTCGACCTCTTCAAGTCCCCCCTGCCTGCTTCCTGCTTATCACCTCTTCGTCTCGTTTGTTTCTGTACTAAACACGTTCCAACCTCTTTCCGCGACATTTTCAACACAGCCTACCAACATCATAGCCCTGCAACAACGCTAAAACACTACGATGGCCGGCGCCGAAGGTCAAGCGAATCCCATTATAACTACTATATATCCAAATCCATGCATCCTTTCGCATCCAATGGATCCCTCGTCAACGGATTTCCGAGCCTTCTTCCCTTACACCCCAAATGAAGTCAAGCATAGGAAACGGACTACGGGCGCACAGCTTAAGGTCCTGGAAAACATTTTCAAGCATGATACCAAGCCAAACGCGAGTCTGAGAAAAGAGCTCGCTAGTCAATTGGATATGACTGCCAGAGGTGTCCAAGTTCGTATACTTTTATCATGTTCCCTCCTTCGTGGTTTGTTGACGCGACTTTTCCTTCTCCCTCAGGTCTGGTTCCAGAATCGGTTGGTTGGATTTTAGTCTCTTCCTAGGACGTCGGTACTGAACTACTCATGCGATTTTAGCCGAGCAAAAGAGAAGAACAAGGCAAACAGAGCTGGTGGAAAACCATCCCCTGATGCTAATCATCCCGAATCAGATCATTTCAACAAGGACGCTCTCGATGAGGTCTCTGACAGCGCTTCACCCGACCTCTCGAAAGGCTCGCCGCTTTCTGCCATAGAGACAGGCGATTCCATTTCACAAACACCCAGTCCTTCCGTCCCCGTTCGCTCCTTCTACCCCATCAATACCGCCGCCACTGATTCATCAGCAAACACTTCATGGCAAAACTCTCCGGTGGAGCCCCCTCCGCCTCTGTCGTCTTACCATCTCAGATCAGGTAACGATATATCCGACATCCAAATTGCTAGCTACCGTCGGGGCTCACTCCCTGTCAACGCCCTTTCACCATCATCCACATCTTCGCACCCGGCTCATGGTCCTCCGCAGATTGATCAGTTGGACCCGTTAGCACGTCGCCGATCTGTCGATGCTAGTCTCCAACGCCTAGCGCACAATCCATTCGCTAGTGTAGCTCGCGCTAGAAATGCGCAACTTTATGGCTCATCGAGGGTCGTGGCTCATGGGCATCACCACCCAGCCGTGTGGTACGGCCCGTCTACACGGCCTTTGGTGCACCATCGTTCTACACTTCCCGCCGAAATGGAACTACGACGCTCCGTTAGTTTCTGTGCACCATCCCCGCTATCTTCAGGTGGCTCGCGCCTCTCTGTGCCTAACCACTATGTTCCCCAACGTGTCATTTCGTCGCAGCCCCTTCCTGGACCCCTTCCATCACCTGATTTCTCCTTTGGTGCACCTTACGCATCTTCCTCTCCCCCTCTTGCCTCTCCAGCCCTCGACCAGGATCGTGGCTCCCCAGAATCTTTTCAATATGGCTATAGGAGCGATGAGCTGGAGACGGAAGATGATGCTGCCTACGATGCTCTGTCGAGGTTTGGTTCGATCACATCGGTTGTCAGCGAATCAAGTACGTTTTACTCGGAGGGCTTGGGTCCGCTGGAAGAAGGGACCGAAGCCAAATTGATGCGTAGAGATTCATGGTAAGCATCACACTAGTTCTTCCGTTGACCTATCTCATCTTTGCCTAGTGCACCTGCTTTCTTAGAGTTGATGGAAAACTTGGACGTCGCACAGCCGTTGCCGCCGCATGCACATTCGTACCAGGACGGCGCAAACGTTCCTGATAACTGCGTACCTTCCGCAGATGCACCCACAGGCACACAGGAGGATACGGACGGCTCCTTGTCGTTCCCCTCGCCAGGCTCTACCGTCTCCCCTGGCGGTTCGCCTCCTCTTCAGTCAACGTCCCCCTCGAATGTCAGTGTGAATATTTCTCGGTCGAGTGAGCTGGCATTCGCCCTCCAAGAAACCAAATCTGAGGTAAGCCTCTCAAACTCCCAAATTGACTGTTCATTTGATTAATTCAACCGTTCGCTAGACTCCTACGCCGTCTGCTAGTGGCCCGATGGAAAACCAAGCGCGACTTGTCAACGCCGCGGCACCACCATCTGAATCGGATGAGTCGATGCCACCCCATCAGGCGTACAATTTCCATGGAGGGCCAAGCTACAGTGCCTCGTCTTCCCCCAACCTCCCTTTGACCTACCCCTTCCGCGATGTAGACTATCCCAGCATCTCGACGTCACCGCCGGAACAGTATCACAACCTTGCAATGTATGGACACGGTGCGCCCGAAGACATGAGCGCACCGCATGCATCTAGCATGGAATATGTGCAATGCGGTTCTGGGAATGAGGCTAGTGGTGGGTTGGGTGCGTTTGGCATGTATGGAGCTACCAACGGTGTCGTCGCCACCGTTCCACCATCATCGACTGAGAGCGCAGACAGTGCTTACGCGGCGTATGTATAAGCCGCCATCGTACGGCCTCCTTTTCTCCCTTTATGGACGATTTCTTCTACCATATTCTTCTTGGTGTTATGCTTAGCCCGGTTGTCCCTTCTTTTTCGTTTCCTTACCGAGCTCTTCTGAATTTGAGCCAGATNCCCCCCTTTGGTCCCTTTTCTTCGCCGTGGACTCCACGATGTCATCCGCCTATTTTGTACATTCCGCTCGCTGTCTATTTGCAACCATACCTCCCTCTCTCTCCCCATCTTGTTGTCCTTCTACCTTCTAACCAAAAGTGTACTACCTACCGGCCTCTTCTACACCCACACTCGACCCCACGAACCCACCATCCTTTTCCTGCACAGACGTCATTCGCCCGCGTGCTTGTCAGCGGGCTGTCTTCTTGTCACGGCACCGTCCGGGGGAAAGCTCCGTTCCAAGGACGAGAAAACCCCCTCGTTGCAGCTCCTCCCCTTCGCCTTCCTGTCCCTGCTCCTATTTATTTCGCTGTGCATCGTCCTCGCTCTCCTTCCTTCGCTGTTTATTCTAGAATCCCTCCTTTATTTCCCGCATTGGTATCTTATCTGGGCACTGTCTCTTCGGTTGTTGATATATCAGTTCATCCGTTCGTTTATATTTATTCCCTACATCACAGAGTTTAGCATACGATAAGGGCGATTAGCTGCCCGTTAACCCCCCATGGTGCCATAATGTTCTCAGAACCCGTCGCGAAATACACTAGCTCGGTCCGTTGAAGAAGGTTGATTGTGCCGGATGGTTTAATTGCATTCTAGCTGTAAGTTCTCTGCCAAGCCGGGCCAAACAAACCTCTTTTTGTCTGCCGCCGTCATGGAGAAGATCACTTTTGCCGTGTCCAGTCTTTTGTTAGCGTGCGGCACCGTCTATTCTATCGCCTACAACACATACCTCGACACGTCCAACCCTCTCCTCACAAATCTCCCCCACCCGCTCCAGGCATCGCACTACTTTGCCAACAAATCCAACATCCTCAATGTCCTCTTCATTAAGCGCGCGTGGGGATGGACCTCACTCGCGTTTTTCGCATTGTTCGCGACAAGTCCAAGGCGTATTCGCACCGTAAATCGTTTCGTGTCGTGGATAGCTGCTACCCTCGTTTGGGTCGCCTTTACTGGCTGGTTCTTCGGTCCAGCGTTGTTGGAACGCGTCATTGTTGCGTCGGGCGGCGAGTGCATGGTCTCGCTACCCTCGGGCGAGGCACTTTCTGTCCCCCACCAGTACTGCTATACAAAAACAACGATCACGACCGACTCCCATCCGCACCTCTTCACTTCGACCGACCTCCTTCCAGGTGACTGGCGTGGCCGGCCAAGACTGCGCAAAGGACACGATGTCTCGGGACACATATTCCTTCTCATCATGTCGTTGCTATTCCTTGCGAACCAACTTAATTTGTCTCTTCGCGTCAACTCAAGCTCGTGGTCCCCATTCCACCAAATCGCAGTTGGAGCGACTCTGGCGCTAATTGCGGCATGGCTCCTAGCCGTGCTCACCACCGCTGTCTACTTTCACTCCCCTTTCGAAAAAGTCACTGGATATTGTACGTGAAGTTCTCTGATAATTCCACTCTCTCGCTCACATCACGCGTCATCACAGTCTTGGGTCTTGCAGGCTATGTAGTCACCACCTTGTTTGACTAGAACGTGACGACGGCACCGATTACAAGTATAGTCTACGTATCGTAATCACTTGCGGACCTCTACATAAGTTACGTAGTCCACCATGTCAATAAACACCATGCCACGAAGCAAGGCCACACAACACGAAAATAATCAATCACCACCGCCCGCATGACTGTCCGCCTCCTGCTCAGCCCTGTGCCGTCACTCGCCCCCACATACTCTATCAGCGACGCCACCCCTGGAATACTAAACGTTATTCTCCTTCGTCGTCCTCGGAAAACAAACGACCAAGACCAAGAGTGTAATGGCTCCACAGATCTCCATCCAGAGCGATTTCCCGACAATGAAGAGGGAAGGATGGGTGATTTGCGTGATGATAGGATATGGCGCTCTTCATCGGCCTCTGTAAGGCCCATATCAAGGGCATACTGGCTCACGTACATGCTGTCTTCTTCAGTGTCTTCATCAAAAGACGGTGTAAGCATCGGTGAGAGCATAGGTGTGCCAAACGGACTCGACGGATTAGACGCAGTCCGCATGGTCGTCGGTTCCGTATTCTTCAGATTCGGAGTGCGCATCGGAGGGAATTTGCTCATTGGGCTGTACGGCGTAGTGGGTGTGTAGGGTGACCATATCCCTGAGTCTGGTGGCTGCATAATGGGCGATGGATCGCCATTACGGCGTGTCCGTGTCAAGGAGATCGGAGACAAGGGGTGCTTGCGTTGTTGGTGAACGCGGTGAATATTTGTCACGAGGACCGCAAAGAATGCGATTACGGCAAGGAATAGATAAGGACCGGAATAGATGGCGTTTTGGTTCGGTAGGAGACAAGCTGAGTCTGCGAATGATGGGGTTGTCGAGGATTCCGCGGGGTGAGGTGTTGTGAGCGAGAGAAGTTGGAACCCTGGTCGAAGGATGTGTGGACTAGGCGAGAACGACTTGACGGTGACTTCGCGAACGGAAGGTACTCTGCCCTCGGGGTCGAGGTGAACGTAGTCACAATAATCCCGGTTATCACCACTAAAAAGGACATATTGATGTCAGTTGAGGTCAGACGAAGCGAGGAGAGTGTGTGTATGTACACCCTGACGGGTTTAAGCCGCTCGAGAGAGATTAATGTGACGTGGACGTACCTGAACACGATAGAGGGTTGTAGTGTACGCAGAAGAAACGACGTGGTCTGTTTTCCCAGCGTGTTTTGGAAGCCATGACCCACATTGCGATGAATGGTCCCTCGTTCCCGTAGGGGCCCACAAGACGCTACGTCCGGACGCGCCAGAGGGATGTGACTGAAGAGTATCGTCGGTGGGTGACCTAGGAAATGATTGAGTATTCAATATTCAGTATTCAATGGTGATCGCCAAAAGTTAGCGGTCCAGAACTTTACCATCACGGGCTTCTTTGATGTCTTTGACAAACTCTATCGGTCCCTGAGGGAGAGGATCCCATTCACTGAAGTCGAGTTGTTGTGCATATCGTTGGTAGTCTTCGTCGACGAGACCGGGGGCATCCAAGATGACGAACGAGTGGTTTCGGACAGTAAGGTGCTGGTTGAAATGGCCAAAGTGCTCGATGTAGTGATGTCGTGCAGGCTTCACCATCGAAGGGGAAGTGCCCATCCTAGTAATAGTCATTAATGTTAGTTTTGATACCGGAGAATGGTTTAGCTACGACGCACCCTATATCATTGTTCCCCGGCGTGAAATACATAGGTATCTCCGAGGTCCTCTTGAAGATACTATGAAACTTTTGGACATACGCGCTGAACCTTCAATGACGTGGTTAACAAAAGACATCACGGACGTACGAATGAAAGAGCATCTCACTCGGCTTGTTCCTTCGCATACTTGCCACTCGCCAACATATCACCCAGAAAGATGACTAGGTCTGGCTTCATGTGTCTCGCAGCATACCAATTCTTCCGTAAATTCGTGTCATACAGAAACTCTCCAAACCACGAGGCATCCCCCTCGATGGCATGCAACGGAAACCGGACTTGGGGGTCTGCAATGAGTAGGACGTGTGTGACATCAGCGCCATTCCTGTGCTGCTTCGTTGAACGAGGAGGTCAGCTGGCGCCTAGCAGTGCCAAGGGTCAAGATACGTACTAGTTCGTCGTCGGGCCAGCGACACGTCCACAGAACGGACAAATAAGAACCGAGCTCGCCCCAGACGACGGTGAGCAAGCCAAGAATGCGCAGTGCTCGCACGAGGAATTCCTGACGCTGGAGGACGTCAATGGGTCGCCGTCTGAGGCTGAGATCGCTGGTGTGTGTGGTCATGCAGGTTTCCAAGCCATTGGATGGCCTAAATTTAGCTCAAATATATGGCCAAGGCACAAATAGTGGTTTGGCAACAGCCTCCGAGGTAAATACAGGGTATCACGTCCACGTCTATCAAAGGAATTACTCCCAGTCGCTGTCTCCGTCAGAGAGATCCTGCTCCTCTTCCTTCGTCCGCTTCGGGTTGTCTCCAGCGGCGCTACTGGTATTGCTAGATGATACAACATCGTAGCTCCCGTCTTCGCTACCACGGGGGCTTGTTCCAGCGGGAGTGAGCAACTGAGGAGACGACACATTTGTGTCTTTACTCGAGGACTTTGTGTGGCCCTTTGGCGTGGACTCAAGTTCAGCAGTTTTCGAAGAAGGCTCCATCGTAGGCGTAAGCCGGTGATGTTCAGATATGGTTGAATTTCCTTCATCTTCTTCATCCTCCCAGCTAAAGTCGTCTTCGTGTTCGGTAGCTTAAGTAGACGTTGGTTAAAGTTTCTTGTCGGATTGTAGTAGTGACACATACCTTGGAGAAGGGCTTTCCGCTTTTCTTCTTCCTTTCGGATCTGATTGACGCGGAAGAAGTACCTCTTCCAGAAAGTTGCATCGTCAATCGTCGAGGGGACTATACCACAAATGGTTTGAGATTAGCATAACACACAAAGGAAGGGGACATCCTTACCAAGGGCAGCATACGTCTTATCCAATCCACCCTCGTCACTTGCAGTACTTCGTTCCTCCGCAATCTTCTTCTTCCAGTACTCAGAGTCGATCCCTTCTCGAGATTCCACCTCCGTCTTCACCCAGTCCGAAAACGGCGTGGCGTCAGGCTCATGCTTGATGATCTCAGGATCATCCCTCAACCGTTTTAGCAGCGATTCAGCCCTCGTCGCAACCCGCTGAACGTCTCCTAGCGATCCAGAAGACGAGGAGGCACTGATCTCCTTGCCCTTACCCTTACTGCTTAACGCAGATTCAGATGAATCGTACGAAGGGAGCATCCAGATATCCGAGCCGTCCCAAATCGCTCCTGATGATGAGCTTGACGTCGAAGTGCCTTCTTCTGGAGGGATAATCTTCACAGCATCTTTGAGTGCCTCCCCAGCCTCCTTCATAGTCTCCCGTAATACAGCTTCGCTCTTCTTCACATACTCCTCTGCCTGTGCACGCGTCACGCCTTGTACGCGCTGAAACTCGGTAGCAAGCGTCGTACGCCACTGTGCAAAGTCGATGTTCTCGGACGCATGCTTGACTGATTCGGGTATGTTGCTTTGAACGGTAGAGACGAGATTCGGTGGTAAAGCTGATTGGAAGCGAGAGAAGAGGGTTTGGTAGGTAGACGACGACTGAGGGGTAGCTGTAGAGTCCACGCCGTCCGAGTCTGTAGACGGAGCAGCCCTGGTCGTACTTTCACTCTCGGTTGGTAGGGCAGGAGTCGAAGATGATGCTGTGGTGCTCGAAGACGAGTCAGTAGTCGCAGTGTACTTTCCAATTTCCTTCTGCGCCTGTACTACCACATCACCAAAGTCTTTACGAGCCGTCTGAAGAGCAGCTTGACTCTTGCATACTCGCACATCAGACGATAATCCAATGAATCAGACTGATTGAACTGACCTGCTGTCTGATTCGACCCCAGAAACCACCGAGCTGTCCGATGACCTGGGTGACTTCTTCTTCGAGAGTCTGTTGGGGCTGAGGTTGCGCTGGAGGAGTCTGACCCTCTGCAGTCGGAGAAGGCGTTGAGTTGGCAATGTCGTATGGATCGAGGAAGTTCATGGTTTCAGTTGTGTGTCAAGATCAGAATGAGTTCAACGCTGCTCTAATGGCTATTCAAATGATCGCCGATAACTCCGGTGGCAAGTCGGTGAACGAACATAGTGAAAAACATTGAAACAATCCCTTTGCATTTGGTATTCTTCTGTCTAGGACTCTGTACATTTACATATGGAAAGGTAACGAAAACAACACAACAGTTTCTAAGCAGCTACCCTGATTGGGCGCGAAGTCATAGCAGAGGGGGGTACAATCGTTGCATGAACACCAGTGAAAGGGTTCTCCTCAGCGAGTCGGTGGACACGACATTCGGCAAGGAAGTCCGTGAACATCTAAAACGTTCGTAAGCACCATAGGATATAGGGGAGTAAATGGTCATACCTCGATAGTGTCGAGAGGACCGCCAGCGCTCTCTGGGTGGAACTGAACACCCCAAACCTTCTTCCCAGAGTCTGTGGTCGACTTGATTCCCTCAACTGAAGAGTCATTGCAGTTGATGAAGAAAGGCTCCCATCCTTGAGGGAAAGGATCTTGCAACTTCAACGCGTACTGGTGATTCTGACTGTTGACAGATGATGTTAGAGAGGGTGATTAGGCAAGACGAGACGCCGCTGACGAACCTTGTGACATAGACGCGACCAGCCTTGATGGATCCCGAAGAGGCGAGGGCAAGGACAGGCTGGTTATGTCCACGATTGCCGAAAGTCATGCGATATGCGTCCAAACCTGCGGCCATGCCAATAACTTGGTGACCCATACAAAGACCAAATATGGGCTTGTTCCATTCGTTGATGGTCTGACGAAGGTTGAGCGCAGCATCCATGCAGTGCCTTGGATCACCAGGTCCGTTCGTCAAGAAAAGCCCATCAAATTGATCACGAACAGCGTTGAAATCGAAATTCCAAGGAAGAACGGTAACAGCTGCGCCGCGTCTGACAAGCGAGCGAAGGATATTGGCTTTCACTCCGAAATCCAAAACGGCGATGCGCACATCCCCTGTAGGATTAAGTTGGTAGGGCAGCTTCGTCGACACTTGGTCCACAAGATTCTCAGCGGACGGATCCCAGTATTCTTCGGCTTCTGGGGCGGGAAGAGAAGCATCGGCGCCGACGGCAATTCGACCGAGAGTGGTACCGTGATCGCGAAGAAGCGTAGTAATTGCTCGGGTGTCGACCCCAGTCAACCCAGGGATCCCATGCCTCTGGCACCAGGAGGAAATGGACTCGACTGCCTTGTAGTGAGAAAACCTCTCTGCAACATCTCCTACGACGACAGCAGCACATTGAATGCCTTTCGACTCTAGTATGACCCCAACATCTTGGGTATCGAAAGGTGCGGAGTTTTCGGGGACGCCGTAATTTCCGATCAGCGGCGTAGTGAAGACGAGTATTTGTCCTCGGTAAGAGGGATCAGTCATCGACTCGGTGTCTGCAATGGCCTGGCGTAAGACTTGGGAACTCTAGAGCAAGATGATACTCACATGACGTAATGGACGTTGAGAAAACGGTCTCTCCGTAGGTACTCTTGGGAGCTCCAAAGGAACGACCATGGAAAGACTGGCCAGTTTTAAGGTGCAGAGACGCAGGAATCGCGGTGACTGGGCCTGCGTGGGTCGCGAGACCGCGAGAGAGACGAGGGATGTAGAGGATGTGGCGGGCGAACATTTTGTAGAGATGATTTAAAGACTCAAAAGCGAAAACACGAGGTCACTGAGATAGCTATGAGAGCACATGGTGAGTAAATGTGTTCGTGAGGACATGGAGGAGGGGTCTTACTCGTCGCGAGTGTTCTGAGTGAAAAGCATGTACTGAGCTGAGGTGCTCGGTTGGAAAAAGCGCGAAGGCTGCCTTCTTATAAGACGGGAGTTGATGGAACGTGGATAAGAGCCGCGTCTTCTTTACGTTCAGAAAAAAATTTCTCGCTAATCGGCGCTTGAAATAAAAGGGGCGACTCCTATGATGTGTCCTTCGGAGGGATAATTTCTCTGAGTCCTCGCAACTTGCCTTTCTCTCCTGCATTCTTGGACAATCATCTTTCAAGCAATGCTAAGAAACAGCAACTATTGCATAAGTGACGAGAAATGAATAGCTCGTCATCATTCCTACAGCCGTTTCCACGATGATCGGAAAGCACCCTCAGCAGTTGGTTGTCCCAAACCCTTGAACCCAAACCATCTGCTACAGTTACTGTAACTGTTCGATAATCGAAAGTCCAGAGTTTCATGTGCTGTTGAAAGTACTTCTACCTCGGAGGAGAAGTTTATGGCTGCAGGGCATTTCATCGCGGTCACGTCGGTATCAGCATCTACCTTGGGCATTACTAATGAAAGAGCGCTGACCTTTTGCTGCGTTGTTACATGTTACAGGCTACAGTCAGACTGATGTGTAATGTCAGCAGGTAGTACTGGCGCGTTACTTTCCCACAATGTAAGTTTAGCTGCTCTTCAGACATCAAAATTCAACGGTAAAGCGATAGCCTGTTCAGTGTTTCAAGATCCCGGTAGAAGCCCATTCACTTGAGAAATCAGACGACGATCTTGTGAAGGTGACATGCGCC
Source organism: Pleurotus djamor (assembly GCA_029747585.1). NCBI lineage: Eukaryota > Fungi > Basidiomycota > Agaricomycetes > Agaricales > Pleurotaceae > Pleurotus > Pleurotus djamor. The sequence continues at coordinate 80,472 of JAPEVF010000011.1, read as the reverse complement.
ATAATCAACTTTGTCCAAGAACGTATCGAATTGCAAAGGGATCAGGAATGCGGCTGGACAAAACTGGACGGACAATCGGAAACGATGCAAGCGTGTTGGTCGAGTACAATCAATGCAACGAAAGGAGGGGCAGTATGGAAGTATGGATGCTGGCAGCTGGTACTAGGTATCAAACTCGATTCGGAAATCTAGTTACCATAATAGGATTCAGTAAGCAAAAATGCAATGTCCCACAGAACGAGACGAGGGGGATAATCTTCAAGGATACAAAGAGGGAACAGCGCGACATTCGTCACTTTGCACCCGCACGCTTGCCTTGGGGAATATGTGACGGGGCCTTCGTGCTATCATCAGAATCTTCACCACTGCTGGAGCTAGATTTTTCGTCCTCTCCGTACAATGCCTTCTTCTTGGCTGAGAGTGCATTAGCGTGTCTCGGGAGGCTGAAGCGAGGCGGCCGAATGATGGTGGAGGTAAACAACCGCTGGGAGGCGATAGCGGAAAGTCCGCGATACGCCGTAGCAGATGAACTCGTTCTGCTATGATCTCGCTTGACGACTTCTGCGACTTCTGCTTCGTCATCACTTTCCGCCGGTGACCGAGCAGTTATTTGTGAGGACTGGGTCTGAGGGTAGGCCGGGAACTGGCTGTCGGTAGGCAAAAACAGTGGATCTTTAGGCGGTATAGGGTTGCGTGGAGTAGAGGCGACAACTGAATCAAAGTCCTGTCCTTCGAGCTCGTCTACCCCTTGGCTTGAACGATCCATCGGTGGAGATTCTGAACGGGGCAATATCTCCCACTGGGCCAGAGACTGCCCCTCATCAACATCAACCATGGGTGAAGAAGGGTCTGGGATCTTGTCAACAGGCTTGGCTGGCTTCTTCTCGTCTTTCTTCTCGCCTTTCTTTTCACTTTTCTTCTCACTTTTCTTTTCGCCTTTCTTTCCAGTCTTCTTTTCACCTTTCTTTTCAATCTTCTTTTCATCTGTCTTTCCATCTTTGGCGACTTTCGTTTTTGAGGAAGAAGCCTTCGAATTGCTTTGGGGCTTCTCAGCCTCGGAAAGTTTGGTGTGACCGTTACGTTTGGGGGCTGGGGTCTTTGGTGATGTCTGAGAAGAGTCCAGAGGTCGTGGCTGAGACGATTCTGCGCTAGGACTAACGATCTGCGATAATGCTTGCTTGCTAGTGGTGGGCTGAATAGCACTGGAAGATTGATCCTGAGAATGAGAGGTGGTGGTCTCGGAGGGGTCGGCCTTTGACTTATCATGGTCACCGTTTGTCACTTGACTAGGCGGTGGTAAATCAGCAGCAGCGTTTTGCGAAGTAGGTGTAGAGGACTGGTCAGGTGTCGGGAGACCAATCTGATTTCCAGAGGGCACCTGCACGAGTAAAATGAGCGACTGGATCCATTCGGGTAAGACATGGGACCTACCTGTGTCAGAATTGGCGATGGAAGGCTCGATTCGGGTGCAGAGAGGGAATCTTTCTCCACTTCAATTGATGCGCGAATGGTAGGAACCACGTTCTCCGAACGGGCAATCTGACTCAATAGGTCGTCAGGTCGTCGGTCCAGCTCTTGAGATTGTCCTAATTTGTCCACAACACCAAGGGGAATATCGTGCAGCTCGCTGACAGGAGAATCCACATCCATCGCCATATTCGCATTGTCTTCGTCGTCCGAGCTATCAAGAGCCCGACGTCGAAGTTTGGTTTGGGAACGAGTTCTTCGAAGTCGGGTTCTTGGATGAGCATCATTGTCCGAGTCCTCCTCAAGGATAGCATCATTGGGCGACTCATCCTTGTCGTCGTCATCACTCATCGACTCAATGTCGCTTATAGCCAAGCGACTCGAATTGGGGTTCTTCAAAAGGTCCTCGGGATTTATAGAGGAGATATCTACATCAGCGAGCGGTGTATCGAAAGCCACTGTAGCACTCTTCGTCGCGGAGAGTCCAGACGACTTTGATTGCGTTTTGTCCGGACGTTGAGATGCTTTAGTGCTAGAACCAACGAGTCCGTTAGTTAGGGCGACATCTTTCGAAGAAGGTATGGGTGCCTTGGCAGATGTCCTCGTTGTTCGTTCGGTCGAAATGGAGGTGCTGGCTTGGGGTTGAGCGGCATCCTTTGCAGTAGACTTCCCCTTCATCTTCTTTATGTCGGCCTCCAAGCTTTTGATCAAGCTATGATAGACATCGTCTTCTTTCAGTTCCTTGAGTCGAGGTTCCAAAACACGCCAACCCGCTAAGACGATTGGGCAAGACTCTCGGACATGGAAAGGTTTTCCGAGACAGATTGGGCACGCAATATCGGTTAAGGTTTCAAAGATGGAAATTTCGGCCTTCTTCTTGCCCGCTGCCTTGGTTGTCTTCTCCTTGGTCGTAGATGGCCCCGTGCTGTGGGTTATAACGCGGACGTTGGAGTTTTCAGCATTGTCCGCTTCGCGCACAGAGGTCCGCTTGGACTTGCGGACTATTATCGCGTCATGAACAGATCGATCTCAGAAAGCATGCATCAAAGGACGTACCAGGAGCAGAAGCCGATTCTTCTGCAGCCACAGCGACAGGCGGCTCGGGGGCTGTTGCAGAAGCTGCTACTGTTGAAGACAACGTGGGTCAACATCTAGCAAAGGCGAATTACCCTGCCTGGCGTTACCTTTGGCTGTGGCTGACTCAACATTATCCTTCTTGCTGGACTTTTTGACTAAACAGGATATTGACGATCAGTGATGACGCGCGTAAGGGTAGGTTCCATACCCTTCTTTACCGGCGCCGCTATCAATGATGCATCAGTGCACAGTCAAAGAGCTACATCCAAACAGCACATACAAGTACTAGTAGGATCTTCGGGAATCAACTTCGGAGGCTGAGTTGCAGGCGCGGGTGGGGCTTCCGAGGAATCACTAGGTTCCGGAGTTTCACTGATCAAAACCCGAGACTTGTGAGTTTTGCGTCTCTTCGGCGGTGCTACAAGTGACATCATTATAAACATTTCGATCAGATAACGGAAAGTAGGAAAATATACCCGCTGATTCCGAAGTTGTTGCGACGTCGACCACTTGCTCTTGAGGAACAGGAGCTGAAGCAGGTGGAGCCTCAGTATTCTGCGTTTCGGCGGCCCTCTTCTTCTTGGTTTTGGGTTTAGTGGTCGTGTCCACATTCGGAGTGGTTTGAGTGGCAGAAGGTCCAGCACTCGGAACGATAGCTGCCTGACTGGCTGGAGCCTCAGTGGGAGAGCTGGCAGACGGTCCTGCCTTCTGCTGTGAAGGGACGTCTGGATTCACGACCGCCTTCTCCACAATTGTCGCTCGTTTCTGGCGCTTGGGTGGCGGTTGCTCAGTTCCTTTGGAAGTATCTTGCGAGGGAAGCTGGACACGCGACGAAGACAATGCAGTCGATGTGCTCTCAGCAGGTGCGGTTTGAGCACTAGCAGATGGTGCATCGGGAAGCGCAGGTGGTTGGTATACCGGCGTCACCTTCTTGGGTCTCCCTGGTTTACGCTTTATTGGCTCGGTGGCTGGAGCTTGACTACCATTGGGCAGAGTCGTGACTGAGGGTGCAGCTGCTGAGGGTGCGATTTGTGCAGTTGGTGTCTGTGTAGTCACAATGCTTGAAGAAGCTTGGGGTTGGGTGAGAGGTGGTGGGCGTTGAATCTCGCTTGCAAGTAAAGAACTTTGCGCTGGCGCATGAGATGAAGGTGTCGATTGTGTAGCCTTCACAGATGAATCAAAGATGATTATAGTGTCAATATCAAGGCAATACGAATAGTGTGGGATGTACCTGATGAGCGATATGGGTCGTAGGCGTGGTTGCTTTGGGTTTGGGTTTCGTTCTGACACGGACAGACATGGCCATAGTCTTGTATGCAAGGGCCTGAAACGCTTCAAAATCGTCCTCTAATGTGGAAGAAAACGATCGTCAGTATTGATCATATTCATACTTCAGAGTGGTGAGAACGCACCGTCGTCAAGATCAATACTCTGCTCTCCCCGAATTTGCGACAAGATGACCAAAGTATCATCATCCAAGCCAAGTTTATGTTGGACCACTTTCAACGTTTCGTCCAAGGTTTCCTCTATTATCGAATAAACGCGTCGGAGATATACACGGGTCCGCCACACGCGACTATCCCGAACTTACCTCTGAACAACCGCTCAAATGTCCTTCCTTCCGCAAAGTAGGTGATTCTGGGACAGCTATCGCCATCGTCGCGCTTTCGCTTCTTACTGACTGACGGTGCAGATGCCATGTGTAGGGAGAGAAGAAGCAAGGGAGATTACGCTCTAATTGAATAATAAATAAATCGAAGTTATGGTTTGTACAACAGAAATCAATAGACGTCAACAACCACTCTCCTTCCGAACACAATGGCTGCTGGCTACCGCAAGTCTTTATATTCTAAAGTCGTTCCCCCTGCTAGGCTGATACTCTGAGTTGTCAAATGCAGAACCTGGATTCCACCCTCATCTGCCCGGCTTCAAGTATACCTTCCTGTCGAAGGCAATTGGGGCGACGATGTGGTTCTTCATCTTCTATCGAGTCCGGTACGCCCCCGAAGTTGTGTTTCCCTTGCGTTTTGATCTGAATTATATTCTACAACAGACAGGATGGTGGTAAACTCATCGTAAGTCCCCTCCATGATCTGCATTGCGTCAACTTTTGCTCAATGCGTTCAATAACTAGGGCAAGCACCCTTGGGGGCATGGCGAGGGTCACGGACATGGTCATGAAGAACACCATTAATTGTATCAAACATTCGCTCGCCTTGCATTTAGATTATAAAACCACTACGCGGAATATGACTTTAGACTGGTGACATGGCCCGTCCCGCTTTCCAAATTGCTAAACTCCGAGTCCAACCTCGAGCACAAGTCCGGAGTGAGGGCTTCATATGTAACGTAGGCAGGAGACTTAGTGACTCCATGCTCGGCGCAAGTAGAAGTACATAGCACATTCCGTTGTGAATTGTCCCATGGTTCTGCTATGGACCTGTGTGTTGCCAGGCTTTTACTTTCAGGCACTTCAAGTTTAGGATGAGCGCCCATTATGTGCTCGTCGTACCTTTTTCTGTTGTTCGAGCTTGCTTTCACTACGCTTTCGCACCACTGGTCTGGCACCGGATACTCTCGACTTGCTATCCATTCATTCCTGAGTCCTGATGGCTCGATTTCACCGTCAAAATCGAACCGTATTCGCGTTGCGTATCATCTGGGTCATAACGCTTCTATGGAATGAATCCGCGACATTCACCTACACTGCTAGTAAATGTTCATGGCCAGTCGTACCCTCCGTTGTACGTTTTCTTTCATCGCCAGTGCTGCGCTGTGTTCTTGGCCCCTCGGCTTACTGAACCAGTCTCACCTCCGTAGTCTCCCACCTCGAAACCAAGCCACATCCTCGTCGTCGCAGACCCTCAAATCCTCGACCACAACTCGTATCCTGATCGCGGCTTTCTCCTCACCTTTCTCTCCCGTATATTTACCGACCTGAACCTACGCAGAAGCTGGCGTGCAGCAAGAGGGAAGCAACCTGATGCCGTCGTTTTTCTCGGAGATATGATGGACAATGGAAGAGCTATCATGTCGGACGCCGAGTATGTGCTGTAAATTGATTGATACGTTTGCTGAGAATTGACTTCCAAGTTGCTCGTGGTGAGGTACGAGCAGTACTATCACCGTTTCAACAGTATATTCGCGCAAGACAGAGCTATTCCGAGATATTATGTACCGGGCAATCATGACACCGGGTAAGTCAGCATGCTGTGTACGTCCGTCTAAAAGTATCTTCATTGTGTGCATTCTAGAATCGGTGTCGCCGAGAGGTTTTCTCCAAATGCGAGCACGCGTTATTTGCAACATTTTGGGGCACTGAATCACGTCCAGCATTTGGCTGGGCACACGTTGGTGTTCATCGATGCCCCGGGTCTTGTGGCGGAGGATACGAAACGCACTGAGCAGGGGATCCCGCTTGCGCAATGGAATCCCGTCCAAGGTGGCTCGATAGAATTCATCCACGAATTGAGTTCAAGTACGTCATGTTCTCATACAACTTTTGTCCGCTGCGCCTTACATGATGTACAAAAGGACTTATAACGGGCGAGAACTCGACCATCCTATTCACTCACATCCCGCTTGCGAGGCCTGAGGGCTCGAACTGCGGACCGCTGCGGGAACGAGGGACGATACATCGTGGTGGGGGAATCGGATACGAAAACATGCTCGGGAAGGAGATGTCGCAATTCATTCTGGAACGCCTTGGGCCGTCTGTTATATATAGGTGCGCGGTTATGTCATTTTTCTCAAGGAATATGGGCTGAGGCGACGGCGCTAGTNGGGGATGACCACGATTACTGCGAGTACGAGCACGAGGGTCGGGGTTCAACTCGGGTCCGAGAAGTTACAGTGAAGTCGCTTTCAATGGCGATGGGGATCAGACAGCCGGGATTCCAGATGGTTTCGCTGGTGCCGCGCAAGGATTTAGCGGATAAATGGAAGAGTGGGCATGCAGATGGAGCGTGCGTTATGCCGGATCAGCTGGGGATCTATCTGGGGATCTATGTGCCGCTCATCGTTGTCTCCGTGGCCGCGGTGCTCCTGTCGAGTGTGCTCTGCGACGACGGCGAGGGGCGAGGACTGCCGACACCGGGGCTGATGACGAGCTCGAAGCGCGGACGACGACGAGGACGSCTAGGRMTYGCGCTGAGGGGGATTGTGGAGGTGTGCAAGGTTGGGGTTGGGYTGTTCGGGGTGCTTTGGGTAATGAGTATTGTATAATGATCGTTCCCACGTGGCGTGCATCTTCCCTCTTGCATCTGGCTTCTTCATCAACCTTACTTCTTATTCACCTCTTAGCGTGGAAATTTTTACCAGCTGCAGCGTCTCCTTCGGAAATGTTATCCAGCCCATCCACGCGGTCGCTTCTCTCTCTCTTCTCTCTCTCCCTCTCTCCCCTCATCTCCCATGCAGCAGTCTCCCCTCGTCCCGCCTCTCTACTCCCGTCCCACCTNCCTTCAACACCCCCGCACCCTCGTACTCGTCTCTGCCTCTCATAGATGAGGAGACAATAGAATACAGCCCGCGCCCGGGTTCGCCGCCTCTGCCCCAAGGATCATATACTCGACATTGGCACAACACAACTCTCGTCCTTGACGACCAAGACGAATCCGCCCAGTTTCCTTCATACGGCCGGAACGCGTACGTGAATGGTCACGTCGTTCTCGAGGGCAATGTTAGCGTTCTCTCTGTCGTTCTCAAGGTGCGCGATCTCCTGTTGTACTTTGTGCGTCGTGTTCATCATGTCTCACGACGTGAATCAGCTGGAAGGTCGTCTGCATCTATCAATATCAGATGGTGGGCGCAGTAATTCCACCCTCGTATCATCGCAACACGTTCTATGGAAGTGTGACAACCCGACCGGAAAGAGGTGTCCTTCCATGATACCCTTCTCCATCCGTTTCCCTTCTTCCTATCCAGATGGTGGCCGCAACCGTCGTCTACCCCCGTCGTACCAAGTCTCTTACCATGGTATCCCTGCCATAACCGCAAAATGCTCCTATTCACTCAGCCTGATGATCACAAGAATACGGTACAAGCGTGTCTCTTTCTGGACTTCATGTAAAACGTCAGTTATTCCTGCTCGCAATCCGCGCTCACTCTCTGACCCTCCGATAGCCGCACCCTCTGTCTTAATTACCGACCTCGAAGCAGACCTCATCGTCCCATCCTTCCGATTAGCTCACTATTTTCAACCATAAAACCGTTACCCGAAGAATGGCGTCAAATCGTTACAGAGATCAAGACGCGCCCCGGCAGCTCCACTCTTAGTCCCATCTCATGTCACGTAAGTTCCGTTCGTAACAATGGAATTACATATTCATCGCCTGATCTTTTCCCTTTCCATCCCATCCACACACATATTATATTTAGTTTTTCATCCCTTCTGTCCAAACATTCGGACTTGCAGACACCATTCCTTTCCACATACAGTTGACAGGACCTCTCGAGTCACTACATGCTTTTCTCCCACCTGACTCCGCCGAGCTGTCCCCCGTTTCCTCCGGTTCCAAGTCGTCATTCCGTAACCCCAACAGTCATCTCCTCCATCGACCCGCAATTCGCGTTTCCATAGCGAGGCAAGTCTTGGTTGAAGTCCACGAGCGCAAATCATGGCGTAGCAGTACACTTGGCGAAGGTTCGGTATGGCCGGTGCCACCGAGCGCTCCCTCTTTCAGTGTAGGACTAGGGCCGGATTCTTCTCGGGACGTCACTATTGATTGGGCAGGAGAAGTCAAGTGTGATGAGAGCGTCTCTTCTGTTGGGTTTAGCACAGGTGGTTTGGTCATCAAGGTTAGTACGGAAGGGACTAATCGCCTGTTTATGTTGAATATTGATGGCTGACCCACATTAAACATTTTAGGACTTTCTTGTGTTTGCGCTGACGCCTTCAAATCCCCGGACGTCACCATTGCTAGAACTACAGCATGCCCATCCTATTAAATTTGTCACGGACCCTTGGATCGAGCTAGACCTCCATCCTTTGGACAGATAGACGACCCGCCGACAACTCCATCGCGCCCAATGCTCCACTTATTTATATCTTTTCATCACGTCCAAGCCCAGTACCGTTTCGTTTCCTAAAATCCTCTCATCCATCATCTCATTCGTTTCGTTTCGTTCAATACCCCGCTCGCTGTCTCCCCATCCATTTCTCTACGTTCAACTTGCATAGCATAGCAACCATGACATTCAAAATTGTGAATTCCAAAGTACCTCTGTTACTTAACTTATGATCCCCTTGCTCGAACCACGACCACCTTATAACTGAATAACTTACTCATCGACTTGTTTTATTTCGACATACATTATTGCCATGTGTTCTGACGCAATATGTCTGGCGTTGTCTTGGCGCGTCTGTTTCCAGTTCATCCCTCCACGCGTCCAGGGTTGCTGCCCCACTAAAGCATGCATGAAATCAATCAGCTCCAATCTTCGTTCGGCCGGGTGTGATTACAGAGATGGTACATACATAATGCATAATGTAGTTGTCAACAAGGGAACACCACGACCTGAAGGACCTTTTATGAGACTTGCACGTTACACACCTTCGTGCTTCTGGAAATTGGACGTGTAGTAATGAACTGGGAAGCTGTTGAACAACGCTAACCGAGATACAATGCCCGGGCTTATCTTTGCGAGGTGTGGCATCCAGACGTAACTTTAACAGTGACTACACCAGGGGCTGGATGTCGCGCCTGTCTAATAGAAGATTGTCCTATCAAGCTCGCCTGTGTGATGAGCCCGTTAAATAGAGCTTTCGCATGCCACTGGGATGTATATATTGATTGATCGCTGAGAAGGATGAAGAAAAGAATGGTGAGCAGGGGGAGATAGTGAGAGGGGTATGATGTTTTGACGGTGACGGTGTCCCTGCTCCTGGCGTGGCCAGAATGCTGGAAGACGAGTCCATGCGTCGAGGAACAACTGAGACTATTTTTGTTTTCTGACAACCCCTGAATGAGGATAGGGGATTCAAGAACACGCGAAATGACGGCGAGCCGCAAGGGCTGTTAGGTCGAAGATGCAAGGGTTCTGGTGGCAACAAGGTCCCGAGACTTCGTCGGCTGCTCTGCATCCCTGCGCTAGAGAAGTGGTTATCTGTGCGGGATATATGGGTGGGAACGGGGGGAAATATTGATGCACGCGTCCGTTACTGATCGAGAGTAGCAGGGCAAATCAAAAGGCATCAATGACGGATTTAGCGTGCATTGAGAAGGAGTGCGGTTGGAAGGCTATAAAGGGCAGGGCTTGGAAGGCGAAGGATTCCTGCGAGCTTGCACCGAGAATTGCTTCAAATACGTGAAGAATCGGAGAGGCATTTGGATGCACGTTGGCTGTCCCAGTCCTGTAGCAACCAATAACCTCAGAGCCCGTGTTCGCAACCGCAACTCCTGGCTCATCCACTGCGAGCCAATCAGAGAGCAAGACGAACCTCTGCGACTCCAGTCCACCCAACATAAACGGCACCACAGACCACGAGCTCCCTTGCCCAGAACCCAGTCCGCCCCTCAGCTCATCTCCACAAACACAACACAACCCATCCACATCAACCACATCCTCGTCGACACGTACGTCCACCTCTCTTTCTTCTCTACCACCATCATCTCCCTGCTCACCGTCCTCCACACAGAATGTCCCAAGACTCCCTCATGCCGCGCACAGATTCAGTCAGTGCCCGCGTTCGTGGTGCAAGCCACATCGATTTCAAGACAGCCACCACTGGCGTCGCCGCAAAGGCAATGCGCAACGAGCTCAGTCGTCTCGTCAGCACCGTAGACGAGCAGACCACCAAGAAAGTACGTCGTCTCTGCCAACGATCTACGTCGATCACCCCGATATCAATCACATCACCCAGGCTTTTGATACCGAGATGCAATCCTTCTTCTATCTCTTCACCCGCTACCTCGATGAACGCGCCAAGAATCTATCTCTGTACGCATATATTCCTTCATTTCTCTTGTCTTTTGCCAAGTTGCTAAGATACACCCTCAAGTGACTGGGATCGCATCAAGTCCCCAGATGCAGACCAGATCGTGCCCTACGCAGACATTCCAAAGGGAAATGCTGCCAACCTCAACAAGCTTGCTGTCCTCAAAGTCAACGGTGGTCTCGGAACCTCCATGGGTGTGTTCACTTTCCAAATCACATCGATCTCCAGTTTAGCTGACCTTCTGCTTTAGGTATGACCGGTGCCAAGAGTGCTCTCGAGGTCAAGAACGACATGACTTTCCTCGATCTTACTGTCAGGCAGATAGAACATCTCAACACGACATACCGCGTCGATGTCCCCCTCATCCTCATGACCTCCTTCAACACCCACGAAGACACCCTCCGAATCATCAAGAAGTACGCAAACCAACAACTCCGCATCACCACCTTCAACCAGTCGAGATACCCTCGTATCTACAAGGAGACGCTCCTCCCATGCCCCAAGCGTGCTGATGACGACAAGAAGGCTTGGTACCCTCCCGGTCACGGAGACGTATACAATGCTCTCTTGCACTCTGGCGTTCTCGACCAGCTTTTGGCCGAAGGCAAGGAGTACCTCTTCATCTCCAACTCTGACAACTTGGGTGCCGTGTACGTCCCAATTTCGCGCTTTATTCCCGGCTTTCTCTGAATTTGCATCCTTAGCGTCGATGAGAACATCCTCCAACATATGATCGACTCCAAAGCCGAATTTTTGATGGAAGTAACTGACAAAACCAAGGCTGATGTCAAGGTAATCCCGCCCGTTTTAACCCAGGTTCGCGTTTCTGAATGCGGTTCTGTATCCAGGGTGGTACCCTCATCGACTACGAGGGATCTATCCGTCTCCTTGAAATTGCTCAAGTCCCTTCAGAACACGTTGAGGACTTCAAGTCTGGTAAGGATGACGCGCATATATTCGCTTATCTCGCCTAACTTCCGCCTCCAGTTCGCAAATTCAAAATTTTCAACACCAACAACCTTTGGGTTAACCTTCCGGGTGAGTTTATCGCTGGCTCGTTGTTTCATTTCACTGACCTTCGGCCATATCTCTCCAGCCCTCAAGCGAATCATGGAGAATGAAGGCATGGAACTCGAGATTATCATCAACCCTAAGACCACTGACGATGGGCAAGCCGTTATTCAGGTATGCTCGCCCTCTTCTTCATTCACTATCGCCATTATACTTTCTTCTCACTTGCTATCTACCTCTAGCTCGAAACGGCTGCTGGTGCCGCTATCAAGCACTTCAAGAATGCACATGGTATCAACGTCCCGCGTAAACGATTCTTGCCCGTCAAGAGTTGTTCGGACCTGCTTCTGATCAAGAGTGATATCTATTCACTTCAACATGGCCAGCTGGTCATCAACGAACAGAGGATGTTCGAGACCACGCCTGTCATCAAGCTGGGTGATCACTTCAAGAAGGTGTGTGTTCCTTGTCCCTGCCTTCTTCCTCCAACCATCCCCCCCTTGCTTCCGATGTGTCGAAGGGATGAAATGGTTATCCACCCATCCTCTCCCCCTTGATTCCACGTTTCCCTTCTTTCTTTCTTCTTTCTTCTCTCTTCTCTCTTTATCTTCATGCTCTTTAATTATCCACCTACCCCGAACTGGACCTGACCATGGTTCGTTTCTGGATTTCTAGATCGCCCAGTTCCAGAAGCGTTTCAAGATGATTCCTCGTATTCTTGAGCTGGACCATCTGACCGTCACGGGTGATGTTAATTTTGGACGCAATGTTACTCTTCGTGGGACCGTTATCGTTGTTGCCAATGAGGGACAACGGATCGACATCCCTGATGGGTGTATACTTGAAAACAGTGCGTGCCTTTCCATACAATCTTTGTCCCGCGCATCGCTCAACTCCATCGTCTTCTTTTCTTTAGGGCTTCTGTCCGGAAACTTGAATATGATTGTGAGTGTTTTTTATAGATTGTTGTGTCGGAGGAGGTGTTCATTGACCGTCTTTAGGAACTTTGAGTTTTTTCGCTTCCGGTCTCGGGCTTTGACGTCCGTTCCGTCCAATCAATCAAGTCCGTCCGTCCGTCTGTCCGTCCATAGCCGTCAAGTACGAAATTTGCATGCCTGTGCATGTGCATGTTACTTTTACTGTTACATAAGGAGGGACTTCTTTGCTGTTTGCTTTTTTTGCTGTTTTCGTAATTACTTCGGACAACTTTTTAGCTTATTATAAACAAAAGATATACCACCCTCCTCTTTTTGTTGCCGATATTTCTCTTAGAGTTTTCCGGGAAGTAACTACGTTGTTTCTGTTTACCAATTGGGCGGGCGTACCGTTTATCTCGGGATGGTGGCGCCTACTAACATGTGCTCTGGTTGATAATGATAATTCATATAGATGAGATGAATTGCAGACGGCTACAGATTTGGGTTAAAGTGAGATGGTAGCTTCAGCGCTGGCAGGCTATCATAATGGAGATCCTCCGAGGCCTCTTAATGAGGACGTCTGTCAGTGTCTCCCTAGGAAATGGATGCCAGAAGAGGCACCACCACTGAGCGATGCGTTGCAAATTGGCTGGCGTTGCGCGGATACAATGATGGTGGATGAAAGCCTGCCGCCCGTTGCTGCTCCGGGGGATGCAGGATCTTGTGAATCTGATTGTTGGTTGATATCTCGGTAAGAGGCAATGCGGTGTGCCCACGATCACCGTCTGAGGTACTCGAGCATACGCGACGTGAAATCGCCGATGGACACGGGGAGGTCCGGGCTCGAGGACCTTGCAATGGGGTCGGTTACATCCTCCGGCCCAAGTCCAAGAGTTGGAAAGCAAATTACAGAACGCATCTATGCATCTATGAGAGTGAGGTACAAAAGATGGTAGGTGGTGCCACACATTCCAACAACGATAGAAGCAGGATAATTCCCGACTTCAAGTTGGTTTCTTCATGAACATTGTCAAAGGAAGAAAATGATGAGAACCTGGTTTGGTGGAGAAAGGTAAGGGAATTGCCAACCTTCGTTGGAGGTGATGTATGCTGGGGCACATTCAGAACTAGAGGAAGGATAGAAACTCATAAAGCACGAACCTGCGACGAACGTTGAACGAAGGTTTTAGAACCGTTGTTGTAAGAATTAGTAATGGTCTTAGTGTGCGCATTATTTGAATTCGAGGTATGTGTAGTGGTAGATCTGTTGGTTTTGTGTTGGTTCCCTTTAATGTCATTCATCTGGGCGTCTTTAATGTCGAAATTCGAGGCATTGGCGAAGAACGGCATTGAGGCAGGTCGAGAATTGCTGGTCCACCATGCAGGGAGAATCCGCGCCAGATGAAGTTTGTTCATACGTTCACACGGTGAATATGTAGACGCTCCTGGAGCCTCGGTAGATTGGGATGGAAAGATATACGGCTGGGCGCTGAACGTTCGAACAACCGACACTACAGAGCCACACATCTTCACCTTCACGCAATCCTCTGAAGATCGTGAGGGAAGATAGCATGACCTCCTTCCAGAGGTAGGGGAGACCTCTGGAATTGAGCTTCCTACGCATGCTCTTGGGGCTTAGGCAGTTCTCACCAGCCTAAGAATCGTGAGTTCAGGTGCAGGCCAACACTCACGACAGTGATGACGACCCAGCCATGATTTAAATCTGCCAAACTCACGCGTAATACGACACAGGTGCAGCTTGCTTGTATCCATCGCGTCTTATATAGAAACGAAGAAAGAGCGGGGTTGCATGAGAAAAGATAAGATTCAAGTCAAACACTTGGGGCAACATTAGTCAGTTGTCGCCTTGGCTGGGTTCCAAAAAGAAGCGCTGGTTGCGGCAATGTGTGTGTATGTAAGCATCCGGCCTTCGGCAAACTCCATATCGGAGACCCAACTGATGAACCTTATACCGTGAGAAAGGTTGAGTATCATCACAAAGAGTTTATCGCCTGGGGCTCTCGCTCGCCATCCCTCAAGACATTCGACAATGGGCAAGTCGTCCCCCCTCCTCCTCGTACCAATGTCCCCCTCAGGCTGACTTTATTATCATCAGGTATCTCCCGATCCTCCCGGCACAAACGCTCTGCCACCGGCGCCCAGCGCGCTCACTACCGCAAGAAGAGAAAGTTCGAGTTGGGTCGTCAGCCTGCCAGCACCAAGTTGGGAGTCAAGCGCGTCCACACTGTCCGTGTTCGTGGTGGAAACTTAAAATACCGTGCCCTCCGTCTCGACAGCGGTAACTTTGCCTGGGGCTCAGAGTCTGTCACCAAGAAGACTAGGCTCATCGGTGTTGTGCGTATCTCTCAAGATATTCGGGTGTGGGAAGAGGATCTCATTTGGATTTAACAGGTCTACAATGCTTCCAACAACGAACTTGTCCGAACGAACACTCTCGTCAAGGGCGCCATCATCCAGATCGATGCTACCCCCTTCCGCCAATGGTACGAGACCCACGTAAGTATCTCAGTTAGTACTCCTGGGGTTCTTTATGTATCGTCTGTCTTTCCAGTACGCCCAACCGATAACAAAGAAGGGCAAGGCTCAACCCGCTGCTGCCGCCACTGCTGAGGGCGAGGAACCCAAAAAACTCTCTCACCACGCCCAGCGCAACTTAGACGAGAAGAAGAAAGGTACACACCATGGGTCTATCCTATTCTATTGAATGCTAACACTTGGAGAATTTAGATGCCAAAATCGATCCTCTTCTCGAGAGTCAGTTCGCTGCTGGTCGTCTCTACGCTTCCATCTCCAGCCGACCAGGTCAATCTGGCCGTGCTGATGGCTACATCCTCGAAGGCAAGGAACTCGAGGTAAGCTCTGCATCTACACATTTGGGATGGGATATGTGCTAACCTCGTTGCAGTTCTACCTTCGTAAACTCCGTTCCGGAAAACAGAAGCACGCCCATGCCTAATCTGTATCTGTGGTATCTTCTCTTCTGCCCCTTCATGCAGTGTACGCAGCGACTTTTGTGGTAGGCATAAAGGCTCAAAGAAATATGATGGTTATGGCTCGTTTGTATCTTTCCCATGTCTGTTGCTCATACTACGCTGCAATATATGCTATATGCCACCCGCAATTTTACCATGCTCCTTTGAAATGATTCCCACCTATCCCGCCGTGTGTCGATCGACCATCGTCACACCATTCGATCCCTTGGGGTCAACGATTCGATTACGAGGCCAAGATGTTATACAAGACAGTTCAATCATGGTTACGAAATCTACAAAGTGGTTACATATGACACTGAATATGATAAAAATAAACAAATGGACGCTAAATATCAAAGCGACGAACAACTACGCCTTCACTGTCCGCGGTTATAATTCGCCGATCGTCGAATACCGTACTCCCAGACCTCGCCTGCCAACCCAACCGTCGAGGAATGGATAACGGGGCGGAGGCCTGTGCGCCCGTTCCGTTTTCCAGATCCCACACCCATATACTTCCGTTCATACCCAGACTGACGCAACGACCATCAGCTAGGGCGAGGGAAGAGACAGGTGACGTTTGCCCTTCCAAATATCGGACAAACGCTATCTTAGGTGGTGCAGCGGTGCGATACAGTGTTGATGGGAGTGTCAACCGATAGAGCTGGAGCGTGGTGGATGAATGAAGCGGTGGTGATGAATTCGACGGTCTTATCGAGTTCGCGGAAGAATCTGAGGACAAGGGACTGGGGGCTGGAGCGAGTACGATCCATTTGCCATCGGTTTGTATGTCAGCGACGTGGGGAACCTTGCGACTCCATTGCTCTCGCATTGAACGCAGCTTGTTACTATCAATAAAGCCGTGCGGGACGTCAATTGCCCGAGCACTCCGCGTCGAGACTACGGTCAAAGGTGGTTGATCGGTATCCTCAACCTCCGTGAGGGACGCGGATATGCTATCGATGCTGTCCGAAGACAGCACGGACGAGCGTGAATTGGAGATGACGAGTTCCGTTGCACCTATAGACCAATGGGCAGGGTATACGGGTATCGAATAGGCCATGACAAGTTTGTAGGTATTCGGAGCAGGGGTGGAAAGTGAGAAGGAAGTCGGAGGGAACGACGTGAAAGAGGTTAAGGTCTGGATGTGTCGGACGTCGTAGTTCGATAAATCGTAGATGTTGAGTGAGAACGACTGGGAGAGGCTGGCGAGCAGGGGATGGTGGTATACAGATTGTATTATGGGAGCTGACCGTTGGAGGGTCCTCAATGGGGTATACAGGAGCTTCCGGGTAGATTGAGCAGGTTCGGAGAGGTTGAGTTGATACACGATAAATTCTCCGTTAGAGAGGAATACAACAACTGATATTGAGGAATTGGAATGTGGCGACTGGTCTAGGGCTAACGCCGTGATTTGTACAGGTGAATTGGAGGAGGAGGGGCATTCCAGTGTAACCACCGAGCTCTCAGGCTGCGATTGGGAAACGAAGATAGACGGAGCAAGGGATGGTTCTGGTGACGCGCACAGAATGAGTGGTCCAGCGATGAGTATGTTCGTCGGAACACTGCTACTGGGATCCTGTACGGGTGTATGTAGAACTTGGACATTGCAGCGTCCTGGTTGAGTTCAGCGACGTCGTTCTCAATGGGGGATGCATTTCATGGACAAACCTCTCCTCCAATTCGAGCTGATGCGAAACATCCACTTCCAGTCCTTCAGATCGTCAGAGCTAGTATGGGTCTTAGCTCGAGAAGGTAAATTCCTAATCTCCCGGTCATTGGTTCGCCCGACGAAGCCTCTGGCCCCGCGGAGCCTAGTGCGACCATAAGCTCTGATGTACAGCAGTCTCCAGAGGTGGTTATCTGAAGCCAGTCGAAACCAATCCCGGCTGATAACCTGGGCGACACAGAGGTCCTGATAGGAGAGGTGGGAGAATATATGTAGGATCAATTCATCGTAGAGTGTCTCAAAACCCGAGGCGACCAGAGCATGAGTAGTAGTGTTTCCAGGTCCTTCACGACGTTTAGCAAGGGGTAGGTTTGCCGCAGACGGCGACAAGCTGCGTTTCCGCGCCGTACCCATGATCGTAGTGAGTGGATGAGCGAGCTCGGGCGCTCGTTCGATCATGTCGGCTCCCTCTCGCGGTCCTCCGCCAATCGCACGAACTTTGCATACGACGTTGGGCAGTCACAAAGGCCCAGTCAATGTAGCCAGATACTCAAAAGGCAACGCCAGGTATATCTTGACTGGTGGCCAGGACCGTTCAGTACGCTTATGGAACGCCAACCTCGGAACGGAAATCAAGGCCTTTACCTCTCATGGATATGAAGTCCTCTCGGTCAGCGTGTAGGCCCACCCCTTCGACGCAGTGATTTCCGTTATTGAAAATGCATCCGCTATAGTGCACATGATAACGCACAGTTTGCGTCTTCTGGCGGCGATCGCTCCGTCTTCGTCTGGGATGTTGCCACAGGCGTGACGACGCGTCGTATATCAGGACACATGGGCAAAATCTACGTCGTCGAGTACAACGATAATGCAACTGTACTAGCTAGTGGTATGTGTGCTTCGTTTGTCAATACTCTCAGCCTTCCCATTTACTCCATTTCAAGGTTCATTCGACACAACCGTCAAGCTATGGGACTTACGGTGGGCACCTTCTTGTCTTATCAAGGCTTCCGAGACTGATTGTTCCAGTGCTATGAATCGTCAGCCGATACAAAGTTTAGACGAGGCCCGAGATGGTGTACAAACCCTCCATGTCGGATCTACGTTCATAATAACTGGTTCCATCGACGGACATGTTCGCATGTACGACTTACGCAAAGGCGAACTTCGATCCGATTTTATTGGCCGTACGACACCAAAATCCTTCCTCTCAATGTTGACATTGAATGCTCACTTTAACGTCCCATTCTAGACCCCGTTACGGCCGTCGTTCCAACCCAGGACTCACAAACAGTCTTGGTCACGACGTTGGATTCTCATCTTCGCCTCATGGATATGTCCACAGGGAAACTGTTGAATGATTTCAGCGGGCACGCAAATACGGCATATCGATGTCGAGGATGCTTTGGGCATGGCGAAGCGAGTGTGATTTGTGGGGACGAAAGCGGGAAAGTGTGGGCTTGGGATTTGCTGGATGTAAGTTCGAACTGAACCTCCTTCCGTTCGAATGCCCCATTGATTCATGGTGATTAGGCCAAACCCATCCAACCCAATCCACCTCCAAAAGCGCACGAAAAGGTCATTACCTGGACAGAGCATCATCCTACAGATGTAGGCGAGCTCATCACAGCGAGTGCGGATGGGACAGTCAAAGTCTGGAAGACCCCAGACGCTGCCTGATACCAAGTATCATAGCATTACACATGTATCATGAGAAAACGAAAAACACAGAGATATTGCAAAAAAAACTGCGAGTCAGATTGTCCTGGTGTAGTTAGCGTTTGCCTTGATGAAGAGTTTCTGTGGTTCAAGTCAGCCATATAGGGTAAGAAAAGGTTCTAACACGGAAAACGCACCACGACGCGTAGCATCCTCAAGTAGTTGTGTATCGACGTGTTCAGCAGGGAGTTGCACATATCGTACAACCGATCCACGGATGAAGCAGTTCTTGACGGCCATCTATGTTTTGAATCAATAAGGTATTGGGGGTTATTCAATCGTCAAGCCTGACCATATGTGGGTGTCGGGCCTCGTCGAGTACTTTGATGTTGTCAAGTCGAATATTAAGAAACCTAGTAGGTGGTGTTAACCGGTGGAGGTGTGGATGGCAAATGCGAAACATACTGGTCAACCGATTTAAGGACACCAGTTATCGAGAGGTCATTTTTGAGTTCTACGGTGACTTGTTGGTCCGTAAGTGTTTTGAATACTGAGAAAATAAGCTGGATGGGAAGGCATGGGCATTTCACAAGACGGAGAAGCGATTGCGAAGACTGACCATGGTCGTACGAGTAGCTCTTGGTATGGGGGGAATTGAGCGCTTAGCTCTACTTAGGGGCGTCGATCACGATCACGTGTTGGCCCGTTCAAATAACTGCCTGGTGTTGCCCAGCCGCGGATCCAACACTCGTACTCTGAACTCAGCCATGTCGCTCAATCCAAAAACGCCTTCTCGTCAACGCGCTCGGTCAGAGGCAAAGACACCCTTGACTCCGTCTATTCTATCTGGAATCAACTCGCTCTCCCTCGCACCATCACAGAACTCGCCAACCAAACGATCTAGTAAAGCTTATCCGAAATCGAAGTCTTCTGCAGGTCCTTTCGATACCACAAATCCTTTTATCTCCTCGATAAAGCCTCGCTCTCGCCCAGCCTCTCCTTCGAAGAGACAGGCTAGCGGCAGCATCAATGTATCGGATTCCTTGCAGCGACAGGCCGGCGGAGGCGTAATTCGGAAAGGCGGCATCGAGAGTCGCCTGGACGTCGTGACTAGAGACTACATACCTCCAAGCAAGCCTGAAATACGGCGATCCAGGTCAACCCCCGCAGCGGTGAGCCACAATCGCATTTTTCGTCACCTGACACGAGGCAAACCTCTTTGTGCGGTTAGAACCGAGTGGGCCTTGACCAGCGGGACAGGTTTATAACCACTCGCGACGTCGATAGTGAAGTCACAACGCCACTGGACATGCTTTCTATCAACCCACAATCTGCATCACCTGGACACACCGCTCGCCTCGTCGAAGCTACGGGCGTCCCTGTAAACCGACGAATCTTGGGGTACCATGAACAACCTCCACTACCGTCCAAGGACACTACCTTGTCGCAGCAACGAGAGTTTGCTAGGCCGCTGTACACTCGCCCTGGAGCTGTTGCCACATCCACAGGTGCAACTACCAACAAATCACGCAAGATCCCCACCACACCAGAGCGGGTGCTCGATGCGCCTGGAATGGTCGACGACTTTTATCTCAACTTGCTGAGCTGGTCTTGCCTGAATGCTGTGGCCGTCGCTCTGGAGTCTAGCACGTACGTCTGGCGCGCCGATACAGGTGAAGTCAATCAACTTGGGGAAGCTCCGGAGGGTTCGTATGTTTCTGCCGTCGATTTCTCGGGCGACGGCGGGTTTTTAGGAGTAGGCATAGGGTCGGGTGAGGTTGAACTATGGGATGTCGAGACGGGACAAAAGCTGCGAACCATGGCTGGTCACCAGGGACAAATCGCTGTATTGTCGTGGAACCAACATATCCTGAGTTCGGGCTGTGGCGATGGTAGCATCTGGCACCATGATGTGCGTATGCCGCGACACAAGGTGATGGAATTGCTTGGACATACTGGAGAGGTTTGTGGTTTGAAATGGCGCTCTGATGGGGAGTTACTTGCAAGTGGTGGTAATGACAATGTTGTCAATATTTGGGACGGTAGGGTTGGCGATGTAGGTGAAGGCGCTCGAGGTACAGCCAAGTGGACCAAACGGAACCACACAGCTGCCGTGAAGGTTGGTTTTTGATCGCCGTTTTTTTGACAGACAATTGTACTCAGTTCTATCCTTCCACAGGCAGTTGCATGGTGCCCTTGGCAACCTTCTCTTCTCGCTTCTGGTGGAGGAACAAACGACGCCTCTATCAATGTATGGAATAGCACCACGGGTGCTCGCCTCCACACCGCTCAAACACCTTCCCAAATCACGTCGATTTTGTGGGCGCCGGCAAAGAAAGAGCTGCTAACTACTCACGGCTATCCGACGAACTCGATTATGCTTCACGCCTACCCAAGCATGGAGACCGTGGCAGAAATTCGCGACGCACATGATTCCCGTGTGCTTTTTAGCTGCCTCGGGCCAGCTGGGGACCTTGTCTGCACCGGGGCTGGAGATGAGAATCTCAAGTTCTGGAGAATATGGGACCTGGCTGACTCGAAGAAGAAGAAGGAAGTGAAGGAGATGGGAGGCAGGCGGGCCAACTCGACCGCATCTGGTATCCTGACATTGCGTTGAACGAGCTTATGTGACATGGACAGCTGTCTGGCCGCATAAATACAAGGTGGCTGGGTGCTGCTCTGGATGTATACCATATTTGATGCGATGATGGAAATATGATGTCGCGATCTCATCGAACCAGTGGGTCCCTGTGGGTCCAAAATGATGAACGAGGACGTAACGCCAAACATGAGCAAATAGCAACATACTTATCCGAGAGGTAAACGGCCCGCGCTTTGACCTGTGTGAACGTTTGAACCTGGACTTGGTCGAATTCAGCGATTCACCCGGCTCACGTTTCTGCGAGGCCCCGTGGAACCAAAACCAAACGAGGAGAACACACAATAAGGCGACTCACCGTCGAATACCTGGATTCGGTACAAGGGGATCACTCCTTCAACACAGCTCAATTTACTTCCATGTATAAATCCCTGACATCTCTCGACGGCATGCCATCCTCAGAAACCCTCGACTCAGACGGCGATGCCTATCACCACAACTTTCGTCAATTCACCTATCAACGGCCGCTTCATAACGAAGGACATAGATAATTCTTTCGTTATCAAGAACTCAAAATTTAACTGCGACAACGACTACCGTTCCAACTACAACAATCGCCAGAAGACCGAAGTGAGCGGCTCGAATAACTGTCCGTTGTGTACTCCCTGTCCCCTCTTCGTCGACTGACCTGAATTCCTGTCTGTCTTAGTCTTTGCTGCACCACTGTCGACAAATTCAACATCGAGCCCCCCACATTATGGTGATGACCAGTTCGGTGCGTAACATCGTAGGTTGTCGTTGGTCGTCGACTAACGATCTCCAAGGTCCCGGAGTTCCTCAGGGCTCATCCCAGCCAAACGGACCAACCAATTTTCCCGACCAAACCCCCATGAACCCAATCCCAAACGCGACGCCGTACGGCCAAGGGTTCGACGCGCCGTTTGACCCCAGCGTATTTGCTGCTCAAACTCAACCTTATGGCGTCCCTTCTACGGATCCCCCTTCTAGTCCTCCACCATCCAGCCCAGCCTCGCACATGAGCGGATCGACCGAGTCTCGTAGTAGAGCGGGCACTCCCTCTCCCCCAGACGCGTCAGACGCCGGTACCGCCAGCCTGTCGCCATCCAACAGTAGCAATCCCTTCAGAAACGGAATTTATGAACGTTTCCTCAAGAAGTTGAGATATCAGCGACGCCCGCGAATCCCACAGCCAGAATGAATCCCCCCTCAGCATCGCATGTCCACGCCTATGCCACCCTATGCATCTATCTCTATGACTTTGTTCTATACCTGCCACGCGTATGATATTCTCCTTTCTGTAACATGTATATCTTCATGTTTAATATACACAAAACCGTACTTACCTTCATACTTACCTGCTTACACGCGGCTGCAGGGCAGAGGGCTCTCTGAGATTCATACATCATGCATCATGCATCACGGCTTGCCCAAGGTGAGTCGCGTCTACAGACTATCTGATGGTGATCAAGGGTCCAGTCGACTCACCCAACATTGAGACTCCCATGTGCGATCGATAACAGGAAGGCATCAAAATGTGCGCCCATGCCGAAATATGTCCCACGAAGACGAGGATCCCACTTACGGCCTCAGCCGAAATCAGCAAGAATTATATGCCAAGGGCATCGATATTAGCGCCTTTATAGACAGGATGGCAAGAAATCTAAGTAACACAAAAACAGAGTAGATACAAACAAGGGGACCTCGGCTCTAGGCTTTCTTTTTCTTCGATGGCCGTTTCGACGGTGCCGTAGGAGCAGAAAGAGGTGTCGGTGGTCTGGACTCCTTTTTCTCGGCCTTGGAAACTTCTTCAATCCCGCGTTTCTATGGGTTGATGAGTACATTAATAACGGAAGGGCATGTCCAAACATACCTTTCCCTTGGGGCCCTTGGCCTTGGTTTCTTCCTGCTGCTTGGCCTCCGCCTCTTTCTCAATCATCCCCAGAAGTGTATTGCATCTCCTTTGGAGCTCCTGCGGCGAGCGACTCTTGAAGAACCAATCGAATCGGAAGACAGGGAACTCAGTGATATCCTTCTTTATCCTTTCATAAACATCGTCTGCCTGCATCCCATAATGATGCAAACGACAAAGAAGGTATCTGTCTTCTTCCTCGCTATACACCTTGCCTTTCGTCGTAGGATAATTGAGTTCCAATTCCTGCATGGGATAGCGAACCGACGTAATTTTGTCGTGAAGAAGATTTTCAAGATTGTCCCGTTTGTTCCGTTTAGCTTCACCCTCCGTTATACGAACGGCAATTCGGGGGTATTCTGCCAAAAACAAAGGTGTTAGTATCCGTCACAATGACAAAGCGACCCCACTTACCTGATAGAGTGGTCCATTTCTCCTGGAATACTTGATAATACGCCTCAACCTCTTCTGGAGTCTTGTCTTGTATCTCGGCCGCATAAACGTCAAACGATTCACCCCTGGTAGTTTGTTAGACGGCCCTGAGCCAAGCCAGGCACAAGGGAACTAACCAGCCAAAAGCTTCAAGCCCGCGGATGAGCTGTTGGAAATCACGACGACTCCAGTCGGGGAAGCCTTGTTCGATGTAAGAATCCTTCAAAGCCGTTTCCTCTTCCGTGAGTGGTTCAGCTACAAGAAAACCGTCATCATTGATATTGACGATGCGCATGCGAGAAACGGACCGGTATCAATGAATTCTTGGGCAGCTTGACGTTCTGCCTCAAGGGATTCGGGTGTGTCGTCTGGGCCGGCGGGTTCTCGCTGGGTTGCAACTATGCCATTCTGACGCTGTGTATAATGTCAACATCAGTATGCCACTAACAGCAAGCCTTACAAACCTTGAAGACTGCGAGTTCGCGTTCCTGTAATTGGGCTAGTTCAGGAGGGAAGAATTGGAAATCTTGACTAAAAATTGGGGGAGCGGATGTAAGAAAGGTAAGCCCCGACACATAGACCGAAAACTGACATCGAAATCTGCTTGGGTGCACGGGGAATTTTGGGAGCTTTGTCAACTTTGGAAGGTCCAGCGCGAAGGGTGTCTTTGAAGTAATTGTCGACAGAATAGTTCGTCTTTCGTTCGCGCTTTGAAAGAGAGAGGAGATTAAGGTTCAACCCTTTGCGCTATTTTCGAGGTGAGTACTTAAAGAAACAAAGTTTGGATATCCTGCTTACCCCTCCTCGGAAATCCTCTCCTTCCCATTGCTGCACGGAAGCTTCGGACTTGAAGTTACTCAGGTCTTCTAGGTTCAGCCCTTCATACTTGCTATTGAGTTCGGCAGTTCGCTCCTCGCCGCGTTGAATGATCTCGTCGATGTCGTCGTTTACCATAAACCTAGAGCATCCCGAGACTCAGTGATTGCCTAACCCGGGACACTGCAGTGCTTACTCTTCCGAAGAGTTGATGATTTTGTCGGCACCATGAGTAATCATTTCCAACAATTCGTCTTTGTTCGCGGCTGTAACGAAGTGAGATCGATTGGACTGAACGTCGTGAATATACGAAGCTACCTTTTGTTTGCTGCTGACGGCCTTGTTGAATGACGAGTTGATCGAGCCGCAGCTTTTGGGCTGCACGTTCTAGCATTCGTTCTTCTACACTACCCTCAGTGATGAACCGGAACACGTATACTTGTTTGGTCTGTCCGATTCGATGGGCGCGGTCCATAGCCTGGAGATCAGCCTGAGGATTCCTGCGCAAGACTTGAGTCTGATGAAGAGAGTAAAGACGAAGAAGACGTACCAGTCGCTATCGTACAATACCACGATATCTGCTGTGGTGAGATTGATACCAAGACCTCCAGCGCGAGTGGTCAACAAGAAAATGAATTTCTCGCTGTCAGGCTTGTTGTATTCGTCGATTGCAGTGATGCGGTCATCGTGTGCGGTGCCACCATCGATTCGACAGTACTCTAGATGAAGATTCAGTGGATGCGAAAGCGAGACGACGATATTTGATGACGTACTGTAGCCTCTGAAAAGACAATAGTCTTCCAAGATGTCCAAGACACGACTCATCTGACTGAAAATCAACACTCTGGAACCCTTGGCTTTCATTGACTTAAGGAGCTTGTCAAGGATGACCATCTTCCCAGAATTCTCAATTAAGTGCTCGTCCGTGGTATAGGGTGGACCAGGTTCCTGGCCAAGGATGAGCGAAGCAAATTCACCAAAGGACTGTACACTTACTGCGCCATCGAATAGATAAGGGTGGCAGGTAACTTTACGGAGCTGAGTTCGGATTGTCAGTTTTGACGAAGGCCCTTTTTGGAATACACATACCTGCATGACGACATTCATCAGTCGGGTCTTGCCTTCCTTCTTCCCAGTAAGGCCTACGTTTACAAGGTCAGACTATACATCGAATGACTCGACGAACATACCATTGACGGCATCGATGTCCTTTTCAAGAACGGAACGATACCACTTCCGTTGCATTTCCGTCAGACCTACATAAATGTTGATCTCCTTTTCTACAGACGAAGATTAGTAGCCTCATTTCGCCTTCGGGAGATAACGTACTAGGCAACAAGTTTTTCTCGACATCCGATTTCACTCGACGGAGCAGGAAGGGACGGAGGATCTTATGGAGCGCCTCAACAACTTTCTTGCTCTTCTCCTCTTCATCCGACCCTAGCGCATCCTTGTGGAGGAAACTATCCAAGTCTGCATACTCCACGAAGATTTCTGGACAGATGAAATTCAACAGCGCGAATAGCTCTTTCAAATTGTTTTGCAACGGCGTCCCGGTAATGAGCAAACGCCCACGAGATGTGAAAGAGCGGACAATTTGGGAAAGTATTGAGTCGACATTCTTGATGCGATGAGCTTCATCAATGACGATGTACTCGAAAGAGAACTTTTTGAACGCCGACTTCTCGATGAGACACATTTCGTATGTGGTGATGCAGACTTCAAAATCTTGAACCATGAGGCGATTTTGTATTATTTCTTGGCGCTCATCTTTGCTTCCAGTCAAGAGGACAACATTGAAGTCAGGTGTCCACTTTTCGAATTCACGATTCCAGTTCTGGAGCGTAGATTTGGGGACAACTATCAGATGAGGGCCCGTTATGTCTTTGTGGTGCTTCAAATACGAGAGGAAAGAGATGGTCTGCAACGTTTTGCCCAAACCCTAGAGAAGAAGTGGATATGGTTAGGACCAGTATTGCGTTATTGCACAGGAAGTTGGTCACCATCTCATCTGCCAAAATTCCATTCAAACCATTGTGGTGGAGGGAAACCATCCAGTTCAGACCCTGGAGTTGATAGGGACGCATCGTTCCATTGATGACTACAATCTCTGGGATCAGCTGAACTCTCACGGAGAGTGATAGGTAACGCACAGCTGGGCGATTCTTCGAATACGAAAGGCTGGTCGTTCCCGTCTACAGCCATTTCGCCATCTTTCAGAAGTTCTTCGTCTTCTTCCTTTTCAGATTTCCTGTGACGCGTATCACTGCAGAGAGGCATAAACAAATGGCATGCATAGAAACAATGGAGTAGCTCACCCAGCTTTCTTCCTTCCACGGCCTTTCGGTTTAGGTTGGGCATCCATCATCGCGGCGTATTCAGGATCCCTGGCTCTCTAAACCGCGGGTCAGACGTTTATAACCATACTGCCAGATACCACTGACCTTGAGGTCAACAAAGTGCTTGAACAGTTCGGTTTGTCCGAGAAGGTATGAGTAACGCTTGACCGCGTCCGCGACCTGGAATGCAATTAGGCTTAGGGGAAAAGAAAAGTCTGCATGGGCGCACCTTAGCCTTGTCCATCTCTTGTCGCTGCTCCTGGAGCTTTCCCTCGGCAACCTTCTTTTTCTGCTTCTTCTCGTGTCGTTCCAATGCTGACATGGTATTGGGCTGAAAATGGTCAACCGTTGACGTCTCAGTTTCGAGAAGGAAATGCTGGGGGAACACGGACCACTCGTATTTCGTTATCGGCTTCCTCGCTCATAAGCTCGTCGGCCTGGTCCGCATCTTCGTCATACTCACTCTCGCCGTCCGCGCCTTGACTGGGCTAAATACTCGTCAGTCGAAATAACTCGACCAAGTCTAAAAGGTACTAACCTGGCGAGACACGATGTTACTTGGAACAACATCGCTGAGAATGTCGTCGTCCATTGTTATATCCTGAGTTGTGAAGGCCTAGTTCGAGTGTGAGCTTGGTGACGCGCATAGGTCGAGCAATCACTTACACTCATCGTGGTGGGTGGAGAAGGACGTGACTGTGACAAGCGCGACACAAACGGCACGGGATGAATTGACTCAGGAGAAGATTCACGGAAAACAATGAAAAACGATTCCTTATGACAGAAGCTGAATCATTCATAGAACATACGATACAAGATGGAAATGTGCAGAAACGGGACAGTATCAAGCTACCGAGTTCAAGCCCTAATTAGATGACTAGCTACTCTAAATGCAATGTCGGAGGTCCTTTAAGCCTAGATTGATGAGGAGTTTAGATGACAACCGCATTGCGAGGAACGATGATTTTTGTACGCACGGTAGATGACCAGGTACCTGGCATTGCAGGATCAAATTCAGACCCAAAGCCTTCGCAATGCTCGCCACAAACGCTGCAGCATCCATCTTGTTCCACATAGTTATGTCGACGGAGGAGGCTGGCGTTGGCACCTCTACCGCTGCTGACCTTGCTCCGAGATAGAGTCTCATCTGCGTGAATCGATCATAAGCGGCGAAGTACAGCATAGTAACTAAGAATCCTACCTTGCATTTTTGGCTGAAGATTGAACACATTGATAGTGTAGTTGTGAACATGTTCGTGTGTGATCGTATCCTTGTTTTCGACGCGTTTCGAATGTTCACAAGTCTGCATGCAAGTAAATGCGTGAGTATTCTACACGCAAAAGAGATGTAGTTGAATTACTTCCGCACCATTTGATCTTTCACTTGTCCTAAGATGCTTTCGAGGAACGCTTGAGTTTGGGCGTTCCCAGAATGTCGATCCACAGTGTTAGATGGAGGAAGGACCTGGTAGCGCGATGAATTGATTATACTTGCCATAAAAGTGGATTACCTACCCTCCGGAAAAGTTCTTCGTGTCCTTCATCAGGTACGACGACGGGTACGTGATATGGATGGATGTGATACACTGATGGCAGGTTAACCGACGGGAAAACTGANTTTTTTTTAACGAGAAACAAACCATGTTTCTCCAAGTTGACCTCCCTTGTTACTTCCTCGACCTCGAAGTGGCGGACATGCTCATGAACGACGGCTATTCGAAAGTTATCAGTGTACGAACGAAAAGGAGTCAGAAGAGGGGCTGAAACTAACGTTTAAGAAGATGTTGCTCTTGATCAACGTTGCCCGATAGAGGAGCATCACGCTGGCCTGTTCCAGCCTTGGTGTCTTGTTCAAGCTCAAAGCGTGAGTCGAGCAAGCTAGAGTGCGCAGTAGAACCGTTTAGGGACACTGTAGAAGCATCTTTGTCGCCCATCGTTTGTGACGCCCGACCAGTCGTGCCAACTCCAGTTCCAGGCTTCAGCTCAGAAGTCGCACCGGCGTTTCTGTCAATGGCGGTGGCGGGCCCGTACTGAGATGGCGCCGAGTTGTCAGGGAAATTCGTATTGGTCGCTGGGACTCCTGATTTAGCAGCATTCGAATCGCCAGCTGCGGGGACAGCCGAAGTACGAGATGCATCCAAAGAGCGAGTGGCCGGCTCAGAAGTGTTGTCAAGAGTGGAATTGGTCTGCTTGGTGTGTGTAGAATCGGACGCTTCTTTACCAGGAGCGGACGAAGCAGAGATGTCGGAGAGGAGAAAGCCTTTAGCACCAGAAAGTACACCTATCGACCATGGTGAGCAACGATTCAGGTGAAAGCGACTAGGAAATACCCATGATGATTGTTGTGATGCTCGAGTCTTAGTTGTTCGAAGATAGTTTGGGGATAGTTTTGGCAAAGGGACACCTCGGAATGCTTGAGGTTATATAGCAAACATCGGATAGCTGCGGCCCTTCGGATAGACGACGTCATGGAGAGTGTTGGTGTCGGCGGCTTGTCATGGAATGCGGATGTCATCAAGTCTCCTATCTTGCCCCTTTCTGCCCATGTCTTTACCGTAACCGGAGCTGGGACTGTCGCAACTGATTAATGGGATGCAAGGGAGCGTAGGACAACCTCAAAACGTGTTTTCACATGCCGTTAAGCGTGCTCCCAATCAGTTCATGATGATAGCGAAAAGGTTCACGTTGAATTGACGCAGAGAAGGTACGATGAAGTTGTTATTACATTGAAAGTCACATTTGAACAGAAGGAGACTGTATAACTACGCTCGTTCTAAGATCTAGAGAGCAGTACCCCTGTGAGACTCTACACCGGCTTTGCTGCCTCTTGCGAGGTCGGCATCATGAGCTTTGACACCAAGTCCCGAGGCGGAGAGGTCTTTGCCAACGGCGTTAGTTCCTTCAGTTGAGGCTGGCCCACCCATTCCCATACGTCCCGCGACTCTATCGTCCGCATTCATGGGATGAACACCACCTGTGCCAGTAGAAGTCTTGGACGTGTGATGACAATCGTTGCCAGAGTGTGGGACCGAAATGCGACGGTCTTGGGCGGTGTTGGCTGCTGAACGATCGAAGTTGCTTATCTCGCCACTGCGGGTGCCGATAGCGGCATTGGTTCCTTTACTGTTGGACTAAAAACAAAGGTTATACACAGAATCACTCGGGGAATACATGAATGCTCACTTTGTTCAATTGAAGGTCCTGAGTCAATTGATCGGCAATACCATCAACTTCTCGGGAACATCCCCCAGTTGGGAGGAAGCGTTCTACGGCCTGCTCGGGAGAGATACCATTGTCCAACGGGCCAATCTTGGAGGTGAATTCCTCAAGCGTAACAGGTTTGAGGGTGCGAGCTTGGTGGACGATAGGTGCCTCGTGGATTTCGTGGTGAGAAGGAATGGTGGTCTGGATGCGACGATGTTCGGTGACTAAAGAGGTAATATTAGCAAAGAGCTTGTAAATGAACAACCCCAACTAACCTTGCTTATTGATAATGGGTTGAACAACTTCGGTAACGTGGTGGTGCACGGTTTCATTCTCGAAAATACCCTGATCCACGACCGTCCTGTCAACAGGATGATCAACCTTATCAGAAGAAGGTCAATGAGACGAAACTATGAGGGTGACGGCATGAACTCACCGTCTCATCTTGGTGATGACCTAGGAGGCCGGTGAACGCAGTGACATCGCGCTCGCGGCTGTCGTGGTGCTCGCGAACGTGTGTAACCGGGTGAACTCTCTCCTCAACCTGTTCAGGTAATTGAAGAGAATGGTTGACCGGCTGGTAGGAAACTTGGACGTGGGGGACTGGAAAAGGGTAAGTCAAGATCGACACGCAGCGTAAACTTCTTACCGTGACGTTCATTTTCCCTTTGACGCGTAACTTCTTCAACTTCTTTGTGATGAGTGGCTTCGTGCGTGACGGCTATGGCAACATTTAGACATAAAGTTTAGGCGATATGGATAACAAACCAAAACTTACGGTGGAGGTGGAGCTTGTTCTCAGATACCTCACCGGTGGGCATTGTGTTAAACATGCCGCCGGTGTGTGCCAATCCTGCCGAACGACTTCCAGTCGAACCAGTCATGGCTTGGCCGCCTGAATCACGATGTCAGGAAAAGGGAGACTGGACGGGGAAGGTAACTTACGAGACTCGCCGCCGATGGGCCTTGCGTTGTACATGCCCCCGGTATTGGCCATTCCGACCGAGCGTGCTCCGCCCAAGCCGTCCATGGCTGAGCCTCCTAAGTCGCGAGGTGAGATAGACGTGAACACAGTAGGCGAGGGAACTTACGGGTATTATCTACAGGCACAGAATGCATATGATCATGGTGGACATGGTCATGAGAGTGGGGGTGCGCATTGTCGACAGAGGTGGAGTGGATATGACCATGGTGGACATTGTCATGGGCGTCATCTCGCGCATGAACATGGCCAAAATCGCGCTGAGCGCGGAGGTCATGGCCACGCACACCCTCGGAAGGCAGATCTGGGGTAGGAGTTAAAGTCAGTAAATGGCAAGACAGAACCGCGCGATTGACTCACCGGTTCGGCCACCAAAGCCGACACCTTGAGAGGCGCCGCGATTAGCTAGGGACAGGCAAAAGTAAGGTTTAGCTCAGATGAAGAGAGTCAATAGTGCTTACCCAAATCGGTGCTGGCAGCGGGGTGCGCTGAGGAAGTCGTGTTGGGGTCACGAACACGCTCGCCAGGGGGAGCAGGTTTTCCGGTTGTACCTGGACCCGTCCCGCTGGGCAGAGCATAGCTGTCCTTGCCCGAGACTCGTGCGCCAGAGGGGTTCTCGGACTTGGTCGAGTTATTGAGATGGTGATCATCGCCACTGGACTTGTCGCTTCGGAACATGGATGAGAAAGCTATTTCGACAGATGAGTATACGTCCAAGTCCACGACCTGAAGCGAGGAACTCACGCATAGCGATGTAGATAGGCTGTAGATTAGAAAGAGTAGGTTGTGTTGACGTTTTTGGGGTCTGTTCGTCGTTCCCAGACCAACCTTTATAGCAAAAGGAACTCCTTACAATGTTCAAAGCTGTGCAGCGAATGCATCGAATCGACGTGCGGGTATAGGATTCACTCCAACTTCCGCAGATACAGCACGACAAAACGCCATTGTTGAGTAGTCAGAAAGACGGAATGACATAGTCACCAAAGCGGAAGCGGGATTTTCTGACGTTTTGCGCTTGGCGCATTCGCAGATCGACGAAATAGGAGAAATCGTAATTTCCCCTAACCTTCTGGACCAACTTGTGCTTTTCTCGCCCTGTATTCCATCCCTCGTTACCCTCCGGAGATTCCCTGCAAGCACGTAGCCTCTGCAACCTGGTCGCTGCGTGTTTTTGGACCATGTGTCGTTCCTAGTATAAACCTCTTCTTTGGGAGCGGGCATCAACAATTGTGACACGCGTGGCACGGGCCTCTCACCTTATCTCAACTTCTTTCCGAATTCACTCAAAATACATTGCGCTCTGTTGCGGCCTCTCGCCGATGCACCGATTTGGACCCTCTCCTTATCATTCATATGAGCTTGTTGAAGACTGGGCGCGTCCAATCCATTCAGCAACATTATTCGCCGTCTCTACCAAAAGCTTGTCATATGAGCTTGTTTTTCATACTTGTTTCTGGCCCTCACGCCTTCTCCTTCTCGTCACCTGCCGGAATATCTGCCGATCGATGTCGATGAGGTCTCTAGCTCGATTCTTATCCAAGAGTCACAAGAATGAGCTTATAAGACGTACGAGCATGCCCTGGCTTTTCACCCTTGCTACTACCCCGACCTCCAGCACCGTCAATGGACTATACATCCCCTTATTCTCCGATTTCAGACACCAGCATTGGGTCGTCTTCGTCTTCCCAGTGTTACTCGCAGTGTTCCTATGCGTCCGACTCATTTGTTGGCCAGCCTATCTTCTTCGCTGGGGGTAAATTCAAGGATCGCACCATTCGCGCAGAGCTCGCTGAATTACAAACCCCTGTGGTGGGCCGCAAGTAAGCCCCGACGTCTAGTGCTTGTGGTCTACTTCCTCATTGAACTCGTATTACGTCGCAGGTTTGGCAAAGTCGATCGCCGTCCCCTGGACCCANCCCCCCGTAGTATCACTGCGACTCTATGAGCTGTTTACCACGCCTCAGGGCACCATCGAGCAAGAATTGTCCAACTACGAGTTTGTCACGTCTATTTTTCATCCGGCTAGAGTACCTCTGAACGTCACCATGAAGAGAACTTGAAACCCTCGGATTAATTTGCACAGTCAATCTTTCACCAGTACCTACCCCGGCAGGAACCCTCCCTACATCATCGTCCATAGGTGCGCTCACCCACCGTCGCATGTTGTCATTAATTCACACTCATTTTCCAGGCGCTCTTACGCAGCAAATAGTCGGGGGGACATCCGTTGAGGCCACTCTAGTGCCTTTAGATGGAAAACGCCGTTTGCTCTTTGCATTTCCAGTAAAGTGCTTCCCTGCTCTATTTTTGGCGCACAACATCAACCGAGGCAAAACGGACAGGACCTGGCTGTACGCAAAGAGGGGTTCTTCTGCCTCCGATACCGCGTTTTCGACATCTTCGCCAAAGTAAGCTGGACAAGTGACTGTCCCATCCAGGCAGAAGTTTACGGTGGCACCTTTGAGGTGTTCTCGACTCGGAGTTTTCCCGGTCTCACTCCCTCGACGGAGCTCACCAAGGCATGTACCCCTTTCCGCCGTCGTTTCTACTCTCACCCGTGGTACCTACCTTCGGGTTGACATCCGGACTTACCATGATCATTAGTTGCTTCAAAGATGTGGCCTGAAGCTTCCGGTGCGCGAGCGAGAGTCGCGCAAAAGAGGTCGGTCGGATGGGACGGTGGAGGACGAGGGACCTCTCACTACCACCTCCGTGCTCTCAACACAGTGGACTCCATGATACGCCACATCTCGCACTTTACTGTAAGGAGTTGATATATATCGAGGACACATGTATCTATACTTGCCAGCACGTACGGCTGCTTATATTCTATTCAGCTCGTTGACGAAAACGACGACCCCTATCCTTTCGAAGCCCTTTGCCCATCGTTTGAGTGCGCCTGACCAACGGTTTTGTGGCAGGCTTGTGAAAAAATCGAATCGAGGTCAAATCGCCTTTTTTCGCAGAGTGGGAAGGCGTCGTTCTAGCGAGTCGGACTGCCCGACGACATCGCCGCCGCGTCCACGGAGTTTTGGGAGGACATGGACGTAGGCGAGTGGTTGGAATGGGAGAAAGAGGGAATTGGCCGGCGCCGGCAACTTAGGTTGGACGCATTGGGCAAGACGATCTAGGATAAGATAGGGACTGATCTTGCCAAGGATTAAGATTTAGACGAAACCCGTTGCCCAAGTGCAGACAAAGACGAGGTGGGCTCTGGCGCTTGAAGACTTTCTTTGAAGGCCTGCGGGTACAAAGAGACAAGTGCTCGGTTGATGCTCGTTGCCTGGCTGGATAACGCAAGTGACAGACACCTGGGCAGGCTTTCACCAGCACAAAGCAACACCTCGTCATGGGTTTCCCGATATGGGCAGCAGGGTTCCCACGACACTAACCCGCCAGAGAGCCGGTCCGAAAAGGGAAACAGCAAGTGTCTGTCGATGGCCACCTGTGCTTTTGACACAAGGCTCTCATAACGTCGCTCTCTCTTTCTCTCTCTCTCTGCATCTTTCTCCTTCTCCGCCTCTGCCGTCCATCGTCCTCTCGCTCCCCCGCCTTCCCATCGCCCCCCATTCACCCCAGCGTCCTCCCCGCACGTCCCCCTTCAGAATCACCCACAAGAAACCCCCCAACCCCCGACCAGCCAGATATGCTCGTCGAGGCACTTRCCTTCGGGACTCAGAGGACCATGGACGATACATTCTTCGAGTACGAACCATCATATGTCTCCCACAGCCAGCAATTCCCTATCTCCTCAACCCGCGACGATCCCCAATGCCCAGTCCCACCGCCCCGAACTCTGGATATCCCTCCAGCCCCCCTTCCATCCCAGCCATCGTATCTACAGCCAAGGCGAAAGATACAGCAAGGCGTCTGGCTGTATGGCTCGAATATCGTATACACCGCAGATCACCCCAAGCTTCGGGCGTACATCTTGGAGGCTCAGGCGACCTTGCGTCTGCCAACGACTCTACCCGAACCCCTCCTGGCGTTAGCTGCACTCGAACTCTTCTACCATCCCGAATCCCCAGTACACTGGCTTTTCTGGAGCGACGACAAGAAACGTGAAACAGCAGAGCTCGTCAACAGGATATGCCGTGAGTACATCTCCCACCCCCACTCCCTCACACTGCACGAATCCTTACCCCCGCTCTCGCTTTCCCCGAATTACAGTGCATCAACCTCAGCTTATAGACTGCAAGAAGACCAGCTGGAATGGTACCGCAGAATACTTGTCCGTCCTCAGTCAGGTTCATGGAAGTGGGTACCGTCATCGATTCGAAGAAGAGCCGTGGTACGCCATCCTCGTCCCACCCAAAGTCAAATCTCCCGCCAGGATTCCAAACCTCAGGAAACGTAAACCCGCACAACTTGCTGCTCTATGCGAGGCACAAGAGCTCGACATCGGCGATGACGTTGCTGATGTCTTGGAACCCACTCGCAAACGTCCCAGGACGAAGCGCACTGCAACAGACCGAGCCGCTGCCCAGAACGCCTCTCATCAAGTATCGATTCAAGATGGAACTATTTCATCACAGGACAACCCTCCTTCCAGTGCCCCTTCTCCAGTGCCCGAAACCCCCCAGAGCGAATTGACTGCCTTACCCGACATCGTTAACCACGAGGCAACTCAATCTTCCCAACGCGTAAGCAGTAGAGTGAAGAAGCCTAAGCGTACTCCCGATGCAACACCCCCACCCTTGATGTCCTCATCATCCTCATCAGGCAGTCCTTCAACCAGCGAAATTGCGACTCCCCTCCCCCTTCCTCCCACAAGCGTCCGAGTCCGCTCGTCCTCCCATTCATCCGCTGAAACCCTCATCGATGGTCACCGAACTCGGTCCATTGACCGATTATCTGTAGAAACTGCGGTACAGGCGGTCGGCGAGCATACATCCAATGCGAAAGGCAAAGAGCGAGAGATGAAACTAGAGGCCATTGACTTTGCGGTTGCCGATGACACCACACTGGGTGATTCGGATGCCGATTTCATCAATGGCCGCACAGGTATGCGCACTCGCGCTCGGCTATTACGCGCCAGTTCTGCTTCCTCCGTGTCGACCAGTCCTACAGTCGAAGAAGCTTCAGACGACGGTGGTGTCACGAAGCCCGCGAAGAAAAAGAGTGCTAGATCAAGGCGTACGAAAACCCAAATACGAGCATAACGTTCTACGATTTCTTCCTCCATCCAGCTATCCCTCACGATTCTATCCATCCATTCATCCATTCATCTATCTCTATCCCCTCCCTCTCCCTCTCTGAGCGTCTCTCCAGCGCACTGTATCACTACCATTTCATATCTTCGGCCTCATTTTTCTTGGGTATGCTGTAACAACCGCGGCACCATCGACAACCATAACTAGCTTTGCCTTAACCTCGGGCTGCGGAGAAGAAGGAACGAATGTTGTATAATTGTACACCAGCGATTGTATCCATTGGTGTAAGTGTACGTGTACTTTACCCCTCCACAAGGGAAACCACAGTATCTATAGTCTTTCTTTCCTACTCCTTTCCATTACTATCTTGTCACCAGTAACTTTATCCCTATATCAATACAGTGATATGGCTTTTACACGTTGTTGGTCTGGTGGATGCTTTTGACTTTTGATTTCGTATGGGCCAAGACCAATCGATCATTTCCGATGTGATTCAGGGCATGCCGCGTTTACGTGACAAACACGTGATCGTGTCAATTTGAAATAAATAGTGCCGGAAGCAAATCCACGTTCGTCCAACATTCCTGGACCTCTGCGATCTGCTGAGCTTTTGCCTTTGTGTTTATCACGTCTGCGGTCTCCTCACGTAATGTGCAGACGTCTATCGGGCATATCTAACAAAGATCGTCATGAGTAGCTGTAGCTACGGCTGCGTCGAACCACGCTCAGCAGTAGATTTGTGACTCCTCCGCTATCTGAAGTGCTCTAAGAGATCCGTCCCTCGCTTCGTCGACTCTTTCTCCATGGAGGATAATAGGATCACGCTGAGCACGACTGAGCACGCTGCTCCCCGCTAGCACGTGGTCGCGATTCAGAGCCCCTAAGCTCCTATCACTACCTGTTCCAGTCATCGGAAGTCAGGATTGCGTATGAGGATTGCGGTAGAGAGGCTCACAGTCAGCAGTAGTCATCAATCATCAAAGCTATCTCAAGCCTCGAAGGATGTGGGTCCAAAGCTAGAGTCAGAGCCACATTCTTGCGTTGAATTGAAGGTTTTTGCTTGTTTCCCCGCTTTCCGAAATAGATAGAGATATGGATCAAAAGATGGTGCCATATGGATGGGTTGAATTTGTGCATATGCATACGGTGTGGTACGTCCCACCTTGATAGCTTCGAGCTCATCCGAGAGAAATTCCGACAATTTAGCACTGACAAAGGTTCATCCGCTTCTTTGTTTATAGGATAATGATGTCGACGGGTTATGTGGGTATGACTTCAACTTGGGATAGCAGGATGATCGTCACGGTACCCATGGGCCAGTCATGATGATGATGATGATCAGGTGGGAAATAATATCTGCGAGAGGTACCCTGGAGGTGGAAATTTCTCCCAACCACCAACCAGAGCTGAGTAGATGATAGGCCGTCAGCTGGACGAAACGACCACCGCAATGTCTAAAAGTAGATAGATGACGATATACACATACCCATCAGTAAGGCAGAGAACTTAGCTCGAAGCTTGACATGGGAAATTCTGCATCCATTTCTCCGTGGGCCGTGGCCGTACGACGTACGACATATGACCGGAGAAAGGGAGATGAACGTTTTTCTCCCTTTATTCCTTTTTTACTTGTTCGGGACATAGATCTATTTCGAAACTTCCCATCATCCATGAATGCGTGATCCATCATCAGCAAGTCACATCTGCATCAGGTCTCTCACCCATCCCACGTTTTCCCACCCGATCGACAAGAATCTATGCGTTTTGTGTCTTTGATGTGGTTGCGAATGTGGTGAAATTAAAATATTTGCTTGATACGTTGGGGGACAGCATGAGCACTGCAGTTATGGCGACGAAACAAGAGGAAAGTCATGGATTGTGTTTTAGTGTGGATTTTTTCTGTTCGATGTTTACATCAGCCCAAGAACAGCGGTCATGGTACCCTTGCGGGTTCGGACTTAGAGGATTTATGGGATGTTAAATGAATAGGTTCGGTCAAGGGAACCGACCGTCAGGCACGCTTCCGGAGCTCAGGTAAAAGTACTTCGAGCGAGGCTCCAACGTTTCAATGCTACGAACTTGGAGTCAATGCGATAACTGGACGCCTCAGCTCAATGGACGGTGGTGCCCAAGGGTGCCCACACTATGATCCCCTGGAAGTTTATAAAGACCTCGTGTATGGGTACAAGAGGAACGGGAGGAAGGGACGCCGAATGCCCCGGTCCTCAGGCCGCAGGCCAGGCTCGGTTAATTGCGCCGATTTGGGAAAGTCGAGATACGTATCGTCGATGCTTGCATCGTCTAGCGTTGGACAACACGTCCTGAGGCCTGATGCATTATGATCGACTCAACGTTGGCTACGCATGCTTTTCGTTAGTGGTAAAACTACGCTATCTGTCGACACTGCTGGCGGCGCTGGAAAGAGTGTACCCGACCATGTCATCGGGATCTATAATATACCTAAACGCAGCGTCTTCATTCGCCCAGATATATCAGCAGGTTATCCCGCGTGCGTACCGGACGTTATGTATACCACGGTATGCATTGATGGGTAACAGTCGATCATGGGAATTATGGTGGAAGCGAGCTTTCCGGAGAAATCTGTGGATGGGGACTGGAACCGTGGAGCTCGAAACATGCCAAACGGCGTCGGGCATAGCGTACCCATTCCGGTGAGTAGTTTGCACCGCGTCTGCGCAAAGGGGGCACGGGTGAGGTTGTTTAGGACGTTTCATTGTTGTTGGCAGATCTAGGAGCTTCATCAGGAGCATTTAGGAGGCATGAGGAGAATTCTTGCGAAGTGAGCTATTCGTGGGTGATTTTCGGGAAGGGAGTTTATATGATATCAGTCCTTCGAAGAGAAGTTCGGGCTGGCGCTGACATCGGACCAGCTCGGCTCTCGAGCTTCAAGCTTGAAGCTATCACCGCGAAGGTAATGGCTACGCGCCGTTAAGCTCGCACATACATCTTCGCCGTGAGTCTGTGCTGTACCGAGGGGATTGCAGAATATAGAAACAAGTATTGTTGGCTCCAGATGCGGAGAGGTCCGATGATGGTGGAAAACACTGTAACTTACTTGACCTAGGTTAGATGGATAAAAAAGGGAGGGTACAGGGTAGCTCTATAATGGGGTTGTAGGCTTGCCTAGGGGTGTAAGGTATTTAGAAAGAGTTCCTCGTTCCTTGCTCACATGAAGCAAAACTCATCTGCAGAGTGGCTTGGGGTAATGGGGAAGCTGCGCCACGAGTACGGATAGAAGTGGTAGATAACTGCCTATCACTGAGAGATTGTTGGTTGATCCACGGATAACTGCACGATAAGTAACCAATTTGGCGGTAGTATTAATGAAACGCTACACGCAGTAGAAGTTCCTCCGAAAAGTTTGGGTGGTGGTCATTACGGTGAGGTATTTGGGAACGTTCAATGACCTTGTGCACCGAGACTTGTGGACGAGGGCCTGTTCCGGAGCCTGACAGCAACGGGCGTCCGTCCTGTTGTGTTCACAATTATTAAACGTAGCAACTAGTCCGAACTATTGGTTAGGCTATCCGCTTGAGGACAGCTGTTTCAGTTTGAGGTGCCTTGTACGATGGGAAAACGGAGTGGACAAGACAAGAAACTTTGGGAAGGCAATTGTACAAAAGGCCTCAAGAGCGTCCTAGGAAGGTCAAGGCTGCATTCTTCCTGGGCAATGTGTGCACCCGTGGACGGTCCGGAGCGATGATATTATCCAAGGCCTGGCAAGTGCCGGAGTGTGGATGCACGAGTTTTGTACGGTGGATATTCTCCTTGAGCACTATGCACGACGACGGCGACCAGGGGTGTGTTGACGACGGCGGCGACGTTGAATAATATAACAGCAGCAACGCCAGCGACGACGAGGACAACGGACAGACGAAATTGGGACGAAACTGTCCAATTTAATTTAGTGGCTGTCCGGGCCCAAACATTTCTCGCAATTTCCTTTTCTGATTTCTGCTTCCGCGTGACACCCTGAGCGAATAGTAAGTGACCGGTGACCTTCATTGTTGCGCTGGCCACAGCTTCTCTCGCACTCTCTCTTCTTGACCACCACCATCGCATCCCTCGATGGCTTCGTCGTCGTCATCGTCGTCGACAGCGTCAAAGACCTTCAAGCTCAAGAAGCGGTAACTATCTTCCTTGCCACCACTCCATCCCCAGCTCCTCTCTCACACTCCCATCCTATCTGTGTTAGCAGATGGACTAGAGAACAACTCCTCAGGCATCTCGAGGTACGTCGCCCACAGCCCTTCCCACATACCGCCGCCTCACCGTCCCACAGATCCTGGGGCCCCTTTCTGCGCCTCTCCCTCCCACCCTACCACCGTCCCCCCCAGCTTCGCGCTCGTCGTCCCCAGCCCCACCTACAAAACGCAAATCCGACTCGCTTAATGAATATCATGACTCTAAGCGTCCCAGAACCTCAGAGAGGCCTTCACATSCCGCTCATGAGAGGTTGAATCCCCAACACCGRCCTTCGTCATCCACCAGCAGTGTTGCGAGCAGCAGCGGCTCCCATGGCCAGGCACCAACCCCTCGCTCGAATAATCCGCCGATACCCGAAGCTCGCGAGGACGGTGAAGTCCCTGAGGAGATGGCTCCAGTCGCATCGACCTCAGCTTCGACATCCTCATCAACTCCGGCCGTTTCTCGCGGTCTGGCTGCCGAATCGGCAACCACCCTGTCTACCGCCGACCTCGACCCAATCTCGAGCTTCACCCCCATCCACCGACCTAGGCGAGGACGCCCATCATCGACACGTTATTTCGACGAGCTACATGACAAG
Source organism: Pleurotus djamor (assembly GCA_029747585.1). Taxonomy (NCBI): domain Eukaryota; kingdom Fungi; phylum Basidiomycota; class Agaricomycetes; order Agaricales; family Pleurotaceae; genus Pleurotus; species Pleurotus djamor. The sequence goes on along the minus strand of JAPEVF010000011.1, from coordinate 39,481 downwards.
TTCCACAAGCATGGCCGTATGCTCAAGTACTCGGGTGATTCTCGCTTCTGGTCAACTTACCCTTCGACCCACAAAGAGTACCGCCCTTTGCCCAACCCTCCACCGCCAAATTCCCCATATCATAAACATGGAGGTCTCATAGCCCGGCTTGAGCTCCTGGACGCTTTGGTCTGTTTTACTTATTCAACTTGGGTTAAGGACTTCGGTCGGCGAAATTGCGATATGAGTACATGGGCGACCATGGATCCATTTTTGAAGTGGTGTAAGCATAAATGGGGCGCAGAGGATGGTTACAGTGACGCAGAACGGGCATTACAAGGCCTCATGTAAGCGGGTCTTCCTTTCTGTGTCGATCGATGATTGTTTACCCCCCTTGTGTCCCATAGATTCATGATTGAAGGATATATCCTCTCTCGCAAAATGGTGTACAGTTGCAAGATGTCACCAGGAACAGAGGTTAAGCGTATCCACCAGGAGATGTCCGCTAACATGATGGCTGCCGCTCGTGAAGCTAAGGCTAATCCTTCTGGAGCTAGTGGTACCGGACTGCTGCCTTCGAGCGTCCACCAATCTACCCCTCCAATGCTTCCATCCCCCGCTAGCATTGCTACAGCGAGCAGCGCTAACTCTACCCCTACGAACAACTCAGGTAGTTCTGGCCGTTCATCAACACATGGCCCTTCCAACCAACAATCTAATTCGATGCACAACCGTCACCCTCCATCCTCTAATCCGCAGCCCCTTATACCACACGGCTTCCTCCCCGAATCAATGAGGAATAACTACAAATCGATACCTCCGCACGTCGTAAAGGCCATGGCTTCAGTCACCAGTACGGTCTCGCCTCCATTTGTTCAAGAAATGACGGATCTTGTAATGATGATAAGCGCCTCGTCGTCGCTACTATCCCTCACAAATTCGATGCTTAATCTGCCTATTGTTCGGAAGCACTTCCCACACACTTACGCACGAATGGCCCACAGTACCCTGAACTCTAACGAGGAGTACGAGCCCGAGTTTGAGGATGAGGACGGCGAACTTTTCTGGCCAGGACATAGCATCAGTGGCGAAGGTCTAGGCTGGGTTTGTCTGATGGGAAAAGCCATGATTGTCGAATTTGGGAAAGCGTATGGATATACGGGTCTCGCTGGTGTAGTGCCGAAGCCCGAACCAGGAGAAGAGAAGAGTAGGAGGTGATAGCCACCGCGTGGGCAGCTGGCTGTCCCTCTCTGGACGTTTGCATTCTGCCACACTCATACCCTCAGCACTATCGCCCTTCCGAGTCTTCTCTGCGCGCGATTATCCCCAGCAGCACCTGGTTGCAACTCCCACAGGCTACAGTCTTCATCCTATCACTTTTCGGTATTGCTCCGAAAGGTTCAGACGTTCACGAAGATAACAAAATACCAACACATGGCCTTGAGGCAAGCGAATAATCCAAGCTTGTGCCAGTCTGACGTGCAATCCTGGCTACCTCCTTCGGACCCTCATAACCTTCTCGCTGTATTGGATGTTTCCCTTGGATTTTTCAGTTCCCGGATTTTCAGGACATTGTACTGCTATCGAGCTTCAGGCCTTAAGGCCTCTCATTCTCGCGGTGTGCTCCCAGGACTGATTGGCTCTTCTCTCGATGTGCCGATCGGGACGAACAGATCCCCGCAACCCCCCACATCAAATTCAACCATATCCTTCTCGGATTTCCCTTGCCCCTCCCGGCAGTCCCACGGCTCCGCATTTCCACCGTGGGTGGCGTTCGCTACCCTCTAGTTGGCATTGTCTACTCGGTCTCCCTTGCTCTGTAACTCTGTCGTAGCAATACCATACACCATATCTCTCTCCCCTTGCCTTCCCAATATAACTCGCGTTGGCACTCGGAGCAAGAGGGCTGTTCGATCCACTTGATAGTTCCAAGCCTATGAGATGGAGAAGCTCTCTTCCACCCTACCTTCTCATCATCTCTCTCGGTAGCCACGGTCAAGCCTCATACCCTAAGTTATTTTTGGGGACAAGGCAATCTTTCCTCCGTTTTTGGGTTCGGACAATAGCGCAACATTGACACTCATCATTCGTTTTTGCGGTGTGTCAATGTCATGGGGCTGGACGTTGTCCGCTTGAATTCCTGCGTTTGCTCGGCCCCAGGTGTTTCTATTTCCTCATACCATACCCCGATTTGAGGTGTTCCGCGAACTCTTTTGGTAGCTTACGTTCCTCAGAGCTCCTCATTCCCTGCTATTCCTGGTGTTTTGTTTGATGGGTTACACGCCTTTAACATTTCCGCGCACGCCTTGACAGCCATTTTGTTTCCCCCCATTTTTCCATAGATTCCATCATGATACAGATCAACTTAGTTTAATACTTCATCTAGCGTCGTAATTCCTGTCTCCCCAGCAGCTTTGTACATGTAAATCGCTTACTTATTTCTTTGTTTTCATCTTCCTCTGCCTTCCCATCAGGGCAATCCCCGCCTACCAGCTTTGTATCCCTGCTCTTTGTTGCATTTCATCTACATCTTTCTTTGCATATCCGATAAGTACCCAGCTTTTATCCCTGTCCGAAGAATCCGTAGCGTTATTACTTCTTTCATGTAGTTGTAATTATCATCCATTCATATATCAGCCCTTCCTTCCACGAGTGCGTGCACGAAGCAGTAATTTGCCTCAGGGATTCATCACGGCGTCCATTAACTCAAGGGGCGGCTCGATGATCCATCCAGGTGTAGAAGTGATCATGAAAGGGAAGAACATACGAAATGAGATGCATGGAACATATACATTCGGCATAACATACATATCGTTGAGAGGGAATAAGACAGCAAAATGCAAAATGTATACATCGCCAACTAACCCGTTCGGCGGATGCACGCCAGCCTCCGGACCAAGAAAGTAAAGACTTTTTACCGATTGGACTTGGCGACACGCTCCAATTCGTCCTTTTTCTGTTGAAAAAGGAAATCGGTGAGATGAGAATTTCATGATAAGGAGAAATATTGAGAGAGGGAGTAAGATTTACCTTGATGGCGTAGGAGTTTGAGGATCCCTTGGCGGCGTTGATGAGTTCGTCAGCCAAGCATTCAGCGATGGATTTGACGTTGCGGAAGGCGGATTCGCGTGTCTGCAAGAAACAGATCAGGATGCGATCGAATAGGGTATTTGTATTTTGGCAAGGGGATGGATGCTTACGCCGATGGTCAGCAGTGAGATGGCTTGGTTGACACGGCGGAGGGGGGAAACATCGACGGCCTGGCGACGGACGGTACCCTGAGAACCAATACGTGTGGAATCTTCACGGGGACCGGTGTTGACGATGGCATCGACGAGAACCTAGCGACCGATCGGGAATGTATATAAGTGAAGGATTATATTTTATCTGTTAGAACCAGACGCACTTGGATGGGGTTTTGGTCGCTGAGGAGATGGATGATTTCGAATGCGTGGGCGACGATACGGACGGCCATGAGTTTCTTGCCGTTATTGCGACCGTTCATCATCAAGCTAACACAAGCATAACCATGAGAGGTCTATACATTTCTGTGGACCACATAAAGTCACACCTGTCAACGAGACGCTCGACGATAGGCATCTGAGCCTTTTTGAATTGCTTCTTGGCGTAGCGTCCAGCGGTGTGGGGGAGGTAAACAGCATGGCGAACTTGGATGTAATCGGTCAAGGAGATATCCTTGACTTCAACACTATTCAAAGACGAGTCCGTTCAGCACACAAAGACCTTTACCTCGAGCCTGAGCAACGCAAAGGCCACAGCCTACTCACTCGTGTGTCTCCCACTTGCCAAAGAGCTTGACTTCCTGGCCAAGTTTGGAGATGTCTTTAGGCAGCGTCGTGGCCATGTTTTGATGGTGTCTTGAGGAAGCGCTGCAAAACGCGAGTTACGATGGCAAAGAAAGTCGAGAGACGGAGGTCAGCGTGTGCGACGGCGATGAAGACAATCACTCTATCGACTCACCTGGCGGGCTAGTTATTTGCTCCTGTTGACCCCCACCGTCAATACAAAGTTCAGTGGGGGCCGGAATTCTCCGGCGTAAACTGTACAGCTACTTATCCCTGACTCCTAACTTATGAGGAAGTCTATTTTTAGGCGGTTCTAAAAATACATGCAAGCATTCGTGAATCCGTTTCTATGTCCAATCCGCCTGAAAGAAGAAAGAGGAAAAGAAAAAGAAAAATACACTAATACAATTCAGTTCAATTCAGCGCTTTTCCGGTGTACGCGAGGCCTCCTCCCCAGCTTGTGCCGCCCGATGCAGGATTTGAGCCAAGGTCTCGATAGAAGGAATCGCGAGGCGTTTCTCCGTTTCCTTCTTCAGTGCGGCCTCTGCCTTTTTCCTCCCGTCGTATTCATCTTTGATGATCAACCTCATTCGGTCGCCGGTTCTTAGAGCGACGTCTCTTTCGCGTGTGACGGCTTTAAGTTCGCGTTCGAGTCGACGGCGTTGTTCACGTTCGTGGATGCAGTCTTCTTCTAATCGACGCTTGGCGCGTTGGACTGCGAGTAAGGGACCGTTATTCGGTCCGCGAGCGTCGAGGGGGCATGTGTCCTCGATGATAAGGGGAGGGATGTTTTCAGGGTCGAGGCGTAAACGAAGAGGGAGGGATTTGGGTATATGCGTCGGCGTCGGCGTTTGCGAAGACGACGGGGGATTGGTATCATTATGGTCTTGTGGGGCAGTCTGTGGTGAGGGCTGCTTCGTCATGGGGGATTTGGGTCGTGCGTTTGTGTTTTTCCCTGGGATGTCGACTCCATAGACTTTTTGCAGCCATGTCTTGGACTGTTCGTAATGCTGTGCGACGATAACTTGGTCTACAACAGCTTGCGTCTTGGCTGACTTCGCCAAATCTGTTTCACAGCCGGAAAGCATGAGGTAGACAGGGCGTAGGTGCTCTTCTTGGATGTTCAGCTGCTTCATTGCTGTGAATGCGACCGGAAAATCAGGCCCCGCGTTCAATGTTATATATATCAACGAGTGTAACACATACAATCAATCATTGCCGTTAAGACGGCCATCGAGCTCTTTGGGTTGCCATTACGACGGTAGTACGCTGCAGCGGTCATCCATGTACCAGGATCACCGCTGGAGAGTTTGAGGAGCTCGATGATAGGCTGGTGGTCGTTCTGAACAATGTTCAGATCATAGCAGAATGTTTCACCGTGGAAAGTGACTGATATTTGGGCGTCCAGTGAAAACGCGATGGAGGGAGATGGTCGTGATTTCTTCTCTTGATTTGTCAAAGAGAGTTGTGAAGGTTCGCCGGAGACACCAGCACCGTTGCTCGGAACCGTTGGTGTGAGAGACTGCTTCGACTCGTTAGCAGGTGTGCTTGAATTAGATGCAGCACCTTGATTGATTGCATCTGAAGTAGTTTCAAACGCAGATGGGTCTACTTTCGGCTGAATCAGCTCTCCGCTACTGCTACTTGGATTTGGTGGGTCATCATGTTGATTAGGCTGGGCAGGTGGGTCGCGTACAGCGCCCCGACGCGTCACAGCCATGGCCATGCGGTATTGTTCAAGAAGAACAGGGTCACCGTCAATGCTGCGGATGTGGAAGTTGGGCAACACTTGGTGCAGAGCGAGCGCGTTGGTCGCGCCCGAGTCCTGAGAGAACTCGATGAATATTTGCTTGGTCTCCTTGTCACCGCTTCCAGGCTCGGATGGATGCAAAGCATGTCTATTTGGTGTTCGTTATCAGCGCATACCCTGAAAGCACATTCAATTGTTCATGCGTACATCTCGCCAACCACAGAGAAGATGCGGTGGATTTCATCTTGACCGAGGAGTGAGGGAGCAGAGACGCGTGCGACGTTGCTCCAGCGACCCATTGGTATTTTGATTTTGATGGTTGTGAGACGAGCGAGACGATGAGCAGCCTTATAAATGGGCCAGGAACGACATTCCTGAGAACGAGAAGTAATTGAAGACGCCTCCTATTCCCTGATCGAAGACGAGCTCAGAAGATCTGTCGACGCGTGAATTAGACTTTTCATCCATCTTACCACAAGCTTCGACCCACCTGAGGCCTGCAACAGCCTGCACTGGTAATAAAAGCAAGTTCGCATGGGTCTGCCTTGTCCTGAGCACTTGGCTTAGCTGCGGATTCGAATTGTGGTGTCTCAAGGCGCCCATGCGCGGGCTTTGTTGCCGTCTGCACTGCCCGGCCTCGGATAAATGGGTCATCGACAAAAGGGCCGCATGCAGACTATAAAGCCCCAGTTGCTCAGTCTTTCCCTGTTCCGAAACCCTCCCTTTCTCTCTCTTCAGACTGAGTCTTGCATTATTTTACGACACCATGGTCAAAGCCTCTATTTTTGCTCCCTTGACTCTTACCGCCGGCCTGGTCGCCGCTCAAAGCCTGTAAGTGCTCGCTTCAGGTACAGAATATCATGCCATCAGGGTTTAGACATTTTACACCTTAGATCGTTGTCGGAGAGCTGTCAAAACGCGCTCGGTGGCGTGGTCACCAATAGTGATACCGCGAACTGTCTCAACCCGTCCGCCCTGATTTCCATCGCCCTCAACGGTGGAAACGCCTCGGTCGTGCAGCCCATAGACAACTGGTTGGGTGGCATGTGCTCGGCTGCACCATGCTCCAATGCGACACTCGAGGCTACCACGCGCAGCGTCATCCAGGGCTGCAGCACGGACTTGACCAGTATTGGGCTTGGTACCGACGAGTCTTCCATCAGCTCAGTCGTTTCTCAAATACAACTGTACTACCCCACAGTCAGGAAGATTGCTTGTCTCAAAAAGTATGTGTTCCTCCAAGTCATCTCTGCCAATACTCAACAACATACCCCAGCTCCAACACGTTCTGCGTGACCGAGTTGCTCACTGAGGTTCAAAACACTTACGGTCCTCTCACTATCAACAACCTACCCAATTTGCTCGCGTCCATCTCCCCCACGCAACTCCCCACGAACATCACTTGCTCAAGCTGCTCGAAGGAGGCTTACAACATCATCAAACAAGATTTCCCCGTTGTACAATCCGATTCAGACCCTATGGCCCAGGCTGAGTGTGGTGCTTCCTTCATTGGTGAGTAAACCATGTGTTCCTTGACTTTCGCAATCAACTAAGCTCGGCCATAGACGGCACTACCCCGGAGGGTATTACTCAGACCGCATCCAACGTCAGTGCCGGTTCTAACAATAACTCTGCATCGGCACCTTTCTCCACCCTTGGAGGTTTCGCTATTTTGACCTCCTTCGCTGCCTCCTCGGTCTTCGTCCTATTTATGTAGAGAGTACATGAACTCCACAGACGCATAATCCAGATTCCACAGACATTCTCTTCCATACGTCTCAATCAATAAATAGCATCATTTTAGCATTTTATTCCTGATAATGTGACTACCCGTCCAACCAACGTCTAGCCATTGCTGATTCCAGAAGCACCTGTCTTGACAATGTTGCCTCGTACCAAGGACAGCGTCCATCATCACTTGGGTTTTGGCCCCGTTCAAGGTGTGTGGGAGCGTAACGCCAATCGCATCGCACTCCTTGTCGGGTTTCGAGCAGACGTGACGGTGCTGTTGCTTGGATTCTGCTGTGGGTACTTACCTCTAGAAAGGGTGTGTTTGGGAATGGACGAAATTGCAGAAATATACAATTTGCAAAGGTTCAAACATTGGCTCTCCCCAGAAGCCCTTGACAAGCAAGGGGATGTTCAACTTCGACAGCTGGCGTAGGCTGGAAACCAACCTCTATGACGAGAGGATGATAGTCGATCCTCTTACAGCTGGCGATTGAAACGCCGCGTAGTACCTAAGGCCCAAGCGCTTAAGCGCCGGCGGCGTTTCTAACTTCTAAGCCCCTGAAGCTGTTAGGAGACCCTTTTGACAAGCGGATCACCCCAGTTTGGCAAGATCGTAGTATGTCCCGTTGGCCATGGACCCATCCTCATCGTCCTCCCGTCTACGCACCTACGAACTCCCCAAACCCGAAGCTGGACTTGCTGAATGGACGAGTAAGATCAAGGCTCTCCAACGTCAGGTTGATGCGGACGAAGAAGCTGAGCAGAGAAGACTGGAGGAGGAGATCGCTTCTTTCAGAGCTGCACGTCTACGACGAAGCCAAGGGAATGGGAATGGTCATTCTGCGATGATCTTGGATTCGTGTGAGCACCAACTATGAGCTGAGTCGATGGTATGGCTCAACAGTGTGTATTCTGCAATACTAGCTAAGTCGGACGACTCGATTCTTGCGAGTGCCACATCCCCTCCCAAGGTAGAACCTCCCGATCCTATGCTTCACCGACAGAAAACCTACGACGAACCATCCCCACTACCTTCGATAAAACCAACCGTAAAATCCCCCTACGGCTCGTCGCCGTCGTTGACAGACAGGTCGAAACCCATCATACCAACTGCCACTGCCACCCCAAGTGCGAGTCAACCAACGAAATCAGAACCGATGTCACTTGCTCAATTCATGGGCGGCCGAGCGACGGGACCGAAGTTGAATAGGCATATGCCACAGCAGGATGCGCATGATCCTACGCAGTTTGTTCAACGCTCGTCGATGAAGGTTGACGCGCCGCATCCTGTTTTTGGACGGGGTGGGGTTGCGCTTCCTGGGATGGTGAGTAAACCGAGAGATGCGGCGAAGGTGTCTGTCACTACCGCGTCGATGGCTCCTACTGCGGGTGAGACGTTTGTTGCGGAGAGGGATCGTCGGTTGAGTACACCGGGACTGGGTGTTCAGCCTGTTCCTCAGAGGGTTGAGCCTGTGGAACGTCCGCCAATAGCTACGCCGAACATTCGTTCTCGTACTTTGAGCACACCGACCGGTCGTGTTTCTCCTACGAAGCCTTCCGAAAGTATGAGGCAATCGAGACAATCATACACTCCTTATACACTGAGTTATGCACCCAAATCACCCGTCACGACGAGTTTCGTCCCTACGCATTCGCTGCCTCCGTCAAAGTCCAAAACATCTCCCCAGCCTATGACCCCACCTCCTCAACCACAACGACCTGTTTCTACTACGTCCACAATTTCCCCGTCCAACTCAATGAACGCATCTCCCTCCCTAGCGCGTCCTGTCCTACCCTCAGCTAAATCTAAACCCTCTCAATACTCCCCCGTCATAGGTGCATCTGCCTCTCCTTCACCAGCTTTCTTAAAGCCTCCAATGCAGAAAGAACCAACACCCAGCATTAGTCGTTTGCAAGGAAGAGGTTTCGTTCAAAGCATCGTCCAAGCAAGCTCGCAAATCGAGGCACGAAACCCTTCGCCCCCGACTGCAGAGAAACCACGACCGGCGAATGGTGGCAAACGTGCTTCGGTTCTCGATCGTTGGCAACCATCCCTTCCGTCGGTGACGAATTCCCCTCCTCCGGTCATTTCACCAAAGCCCGTGCCTCTGCGTAAATCGAACACGATTGATCCGTCCATGTCTACACCTACGAAGGTAGAAGCGCCGATTAAAGGTCTTCGGAGTGTACCCTCCTTGCCTTCAATGGTTCAAAGGAATACGAAGACGCCGGAGCCGAGACCGATTGAGAGTATGCCGCCGGTGAATACGCCTGGGTTGGGGTCTGCGACGACGATGGTGGTTTATAAAGAAGAGTCACCCGTGCCAGTGACGACGGTGGATGAATTGGGTGTTCGACGCCGTTCGTTAGGGTCGCCGTCGCCCGCGCCCACACCGACGCCAGGGAACTTGAAGAAGGAATATACCTCCGGATCCTCGGTTCTTCCTGCAGCGAGTGGGAAGCCTTTGGCTCATGTGCGTTTCTTACTTGGTGATATCCAAAACGCGGAATAACTCACGGTGGTTCTTTATGTGCTTTTTATCTACTTGGATCGTATACTGCTTGTTTGCTTTTGGTGAATTCATCCGTTCGTTTGTGTTGATGTTGCAATTTGGATTGCGGAATTTGGAGTATAGCCTACGAGAGACCGTGCTAAGCTTCCGAGGAGGCATAAAGGTACTACGGCTAGAGTATCTGATTCTGCTCATAGGTCGACCCCCGATACAATTCCATCGACATCGACATCAGCATCGACAACCATTTCGTCTTCTCCTCTTCCTCAGGCTAGCAAGACACCCGCCTCGAATCCTCCATCTCTCAGTCCCATCCCATCCCACAAAATCATCACCCCAATGGCGCCTCCTTCAGATGTCTCTTCCCGGTCGTCTTCGGATCACAGCCAACAGTACACACCGTTCCAACCCAAAGGCATGGTTGGTGCCAAAGCACTTCCTGGACTAGCAGCGCGTGGACGTGCCCTACCGACGCCACCCTCTGAGCCTCGCCACCCCGCGCCGACTCCAACCCCGTCAGCGCCAGCTCGCGTTTCACCAGAACCTAGGGTTTCGCCATCTTCAAGTACGGCTGAACGGGCTCCTACCCCGGTCAAACACACGCGCATTCCTAGTACGGGGAATCGACCCACCGTTATGGATGTCGCTCAAGTTTTCAACGAACACTCACCTGCTCCATTAGCGACGAGTCCAGTCGATGTTAAACCCGTTACAGAGGAATCGAAATCCCCGCCATCAACACCGCAAGTTGCCGTTGCGACGCCGAGACATAGTATCAACCTCCCTCCTGCCTCAGCTGAGAAGAGGAAGTCGAGTTATGAGAGGTATTCTGGGATTGCGATGCCGCCGTTGACGGAGGAGGCTACGCCGACGTCGACACCGGTGGGGACTTTGGCGCGGAATGTAGATGTGAAGGCGATGGAAAGGGAGCCTGTTAAGTCGGTTGTTGCTCCGGCTGCGGCTGAGATATCGATTGGTACGCGCGTTTATTAGTACCGTGGTATTGTCCTGTTGCTTATATATTCATATCCTGTGCAGCGCGCTCTCATGAACCTTTACCTGACATTGATCTTCGCATCTTCGAAAGGCAGAAACCAACCACCGCCGCGAATGATACCCAGACGATATCCATCGATGTTCTATCGATTAGCGGGAATTCGACGAATGCGGTGACGAAGGATCCACATATCTTTTATGATTCCGAGGTTTTGTGCGTCGTTCATCGGTTCAAGGTGAAGGCCACGGGGTTGGTGTCGAGCGTTGTTTGGGGATGGCAGGGAAGGCGGGGTCATTTGGCAGAGAAAGAGATGAATAAACTTGAGGAACTTGCAAGGCGTTATGGCACATCGTTGGTAAGTCTCTATCATCCATTTTCAATGAAACCTGGTTGACTTTGGTTCCCTATAGGTGATTTTACATCAATATCGAGAGACTGCCGAGTTCGTCAAGGTCTTGGGTGGACTCCTTATTACTCGACAAGTACGTCCTCTCCCCTGTCCAAGGTCGTATGCGAACTCAACCTTCGTTGTGTAGGGTAATCGTACTCATTGGTCCGCGGAAAATACATGCATGCATCTTGCGAGGACGTCCGCTGGAGTGGTGTTCATTGATGAATATGATTTGGTTCGTGAGCATCTCTTGACTCGGCGCAACCTTTGCTGAAGGATCGCAGAGCATCAAAAATCTTTGCTCAGGATTTAGTTATTGTCTATCTATACTCAACACTATCTATGTTTGGCATGGGTGTGGGTCTCTGCCAGCAGAGCAAGCGGCTATTGTTCAATATGCTCAATCGCTTTCTGGCGATGCGGGTAGTGTCCAGGAGCTCGTCGAAGGTCAAAGCGACGATGACGAGATGTTTTGGATGATTCTTGGGAGCGATGACTATGCTAAGGCCGATTACTGGCGGTGGCGATCGAACTTCGTGCATCCCGATCCCCAAGTCTGGCGCGTCGACAGTCACTCCGCTAATGCCTCGGTGAGATAAGCTTTGTCAATCATTACGTCCAGGTGTTGACCGAGATGTCCGTTTCAGTTAGAGCGCATCTCACATATCCTCGACGAACCATCGCCACAAGATTGCGTATACCTCGTTGACTGTATTTGGGAATTCTTCGTCGTAGTAGGGATGAAAGCCCGAGGTCATCAATTGGATATTCGACTTGCCATGCATGTTGCCCACGTTCGTTGTTTGTCTCTTTTGAATGACTGAAGGTCTGATAATCATTGCAGGAGCTTTCAACCAGCTGTGCCAAGTCACGGCCATTTGTTCCTCCCGTTCACGCTTTAATTCTCCCTACTCGAATCCCTTGTGACCTCTTGTTGGGACTACGCGGGATTGAGGAAAGCTGGATGGTATGTGCCACGTCACATAGATTTTGTTCTTTAACCCATTTGTATCTAACACATTTCCTTACAGAACGACAACGAAGTACCCGACCACATGAACTTACTTCCATATGAGAATGCCCTTCAGGACGTGAGTTTCACCGATTGTCTAGTTGTCTAGTGACTGACCATCTCGCGAAGTTGTCAACGAACACCTTCGAATTGAAGGTTCTGAAGGATCATAGCATGCTGCCACTTGGTGTTGACTCCTCTGACCTACCCTAAATTGTTTTAATCAACGTTTCAATTCACTGAAATCTTTTTCACCTTCTTCCTGAAACTAACACATCTGATCAACAAGTTCTGACGGACCGAGACAAGCCCAACTGTTTGTGCCTCTTGAACGCCCCATTTGAGGAAGATGCCACATGTGCCGACCGTCTATTTTTGGCTCAACTTCCTGCGCCTTCCCCAAGCTACAATGCTATGGACGCTCTGATGGAAATACCTCGCTCCCACAGAAGGCATCGCTTCGCACCCGCTTTGATACAAGTTCAAACTCTACTCGGTGGACGCCTCAGCGATATAAATACCGTTTGGTGCGCACCTTATTTTATTTTGACGACCTCTGCCTCCTGCCTCAGATGAAATTCCTTTCGCTGTTGCTCACATTATGTTCATTGACGCCCTTCTACGCGGAGGCTGCGCGTCGAACATTCCCCCATATCCGCAGGGCGAAACCAACCGCTCCCAAGGTTGACGCCAACACAACCTTTGTCGCCGCCCCGAATTGTTTCCCATCTCTGGGATTTCAGATGCCTCAATCCACACCCAAGAGCCTGACCAACTGGTGGTGTGATCCCGCCTCTGAGTATGCGTTTCTTGGTTTCAGCTATGAAGTCACGGCCTGTAGGTGCTCAGATGCCCCCCGTGATGTCTTCTTACTTAATATTGTTAATAGGCCAGAGTTCATCGCAACTGAAGAAGGAATTCCTCGACATCAGAACGCGGTTCAAATCTCGTTATGTTCGTCTGTACGGTGCCTGCGACCGGAAGGGATTTTAGTGAGACGCGTCTTATGTGGCACTTGTTTGAGGATTCTGACCATTGAGTACAGTGACGATGTCGTAGATGCGGCTTGGGACAGTGGCTTGGGTCTACACGCTTTGATATGGGTACGGAACTGGGAATCTCTTACAGTCAATTTCTTGACCTCACTTTGACGCCGTTTCAGTTTGGTTTCAACGGCGATGATATTTGGAAGAAACGCCGTGACACTCTGTTGGGAGCCCTGCACACAAACCCGAAAGCGAAATATGTTACTCGTGTTTTACAGTTTGGATCTGAACCACTATTCGACTGGGTGCTGTCACCCGATGATCTTGCCAAACAAGTGATCCAGGCGAAGGCTAACCTGTCGTCCCTTGGTATTCCTGTGACAGTGAGCGAGATGGCATACGGATATCAAGAGCACGGCGGGGCACAGAACGTCCTCGACGCAACGGACTCGATCAACATTCATATGCTGCCTTTTTTCTCCCAGAAGGCGTCGACGGGTCCGTCTTTCTACCCCATCTTGTATCCTCATTCTCACGGATTATCTATCTATAGCTAAGCAAGCGTGGCCGTTAGTCATGAGTGACCTTCAATGGTTCATTGATCACGGTAAAGGGAAGAAAATGTACCTTGACGAGGTAAGCTGGATCAAATTGAAATTCTCTTTTAGGATTTTGACATTTTCCTCGTAGAACGGCTGGCCGTCGGTCACCTCTGAGGGTGTGCAACCCAACAGTCCGAACGCTGTTTCGGATATCCCCAATGAACGGGTGCGTCCTTGTTTCTTATGTCCATGCGCTAATCTCAACCTAACTCGTACGACAGGACTACTATACCCTCCTCGACAATCACTGTCAAGATCTCAAGGCCATCGTTGGCGGAGGCGTTGGTTGGTTCGCACACATCTACAGTGATAATCAAGAACCAGGTTACGGAATTTATAACAGCGCCGGACAGCTGAAGTTCTCCTTTAGTCCCCGTACCTCATGCTAATATCTTCTTTGCTATTGTTCAACTTTGGGCCGCATTGTTGTAGATTCCATTCTGATGCTTGAATGCCACGTAAATCGCCATTGATATTCCATATGGGCAGGACGATCCATGTCGTCCATTTTTGGCAATGACATGCCTATTTATATTCAAACGCGCCACGCGGTATCTCGACTCTTCTCTTCAAGACTGTTCAAAGTTCTGGGTTTGTGCTGTAGCTTGCCACTTATTAAGGTTGACTTGGAGGAAAGTACGTGAGCCGTCAATCTGCCCACTGCCTTGAGCCAACATGAAGCTCAGCCTTTCCTTCCAGATCCTCGCAGTCCTATTGACCTTTGCCTCTGTATGCCCCGCTTCTCCTGCTCCACCACCAAGTAAAGGAAATGCACATGACATGAAAGCAGTCTCTAGCTGCTTTCCAGCCTTGGGATTTAAAATGCCAGATGAGATACCCAGTAGTACTGCTAACTGGTGGTGTGATCCCGCCACCGAGCATGCGTTCCTTGGATTCAGCTACGAGGTCACCGCATGTACTCTGCTTTCGGTAGTATCTCAAGGCTTCGCTAATGCACTGCTGCAGGTCAAAGCCTCTCCCAGCTCAAGCGCGAGTTCCTTGATATTCGCAATCGTTTCAGCTCTAGGTATATTCGCTTGTATGGCTTTTGCGACAATGATGGGTTCTAGTAGGTCTCTCTAATTCAGAATGATTTATTCGTGGATTTAAATCCAGATATCCTCAAGTGATGACATAGTCGAAGCGGCTTGGGAGAGCGGCCTCGGTGTTCATGCATTAATTTGGGTGAGCCCAGATTCATATAACTCGATCACATTCCTCATGCTAATAAATGTGTGTGAAGTTTGGATTTAACCTTGATGATGTATGGATTGGCCGAAGAGACGTTCTTCTCGCCGCGCTGCATGCCAATCCCAAAGCAAAGTTCGTCACCCGTGTATTGCAATTCGGGTCCGAACCCTTGTTCGACGGCGTCCTTCCCCATGCTGAACTTGCACACCAAGTAACTTTGGCAAAGGCAAACCTCACGAGCCTACATATCCCCGTGACGGTCAGTGAACTTGCCTTTGGGTACCAAGAGCGANGGGGGGGCCCAAGACGTTCTCGATGCGATTGATTCTATCAACATCCACATGCTTCCGTTTTTCTCGCAGAAAGCTTCCACTGGTGCGTGCGCAAGGCCTAATATTGAATATACTTTTTCTCCATTGACACGAGTCATCTAGCCAAAAATGCGTGGCCCCTCGTCCAGACAGATTTACAATGGTTCATTGATCACGGAAAGGGGAAGAAAATGTACTTTGATGAGGTGTGTCGCATTTTCAATACTGACTTGTGTTGACTCATTTAGTGATTTAGAATGGCTGGCCTTCTGTAACGTCCGCAGGAGTACAGCCGAACAGTCCAGATGCTGTTGCGGACATTCCCAATGAACACGTACGTTTCGCCATACCTGTCTTTCAGTCCGCTCAATCTGATCTAGGACTATTATGTCCTTTTGGATAATCACTGTGAAGACTTGAAAGCTGTAGTAGGAGGGGGTGTAGGCTGGTTTGCCCACATATATAATGATAACCAAGAACCGGGCTACGGGATATACAACAGGACAGGTCAACTGAAGTTCCCGTTCAGTCCTCGGACCTCCTGCTGAGTGGGTGTTGAGGAAGTGGGGAGGTCTAAATATCTCTATAACGTTGCTTCATTTGACGTACGAATTAAGAGTGTCTATCGTTTCCTGACAACACGTCCAGATTTCCTGATTGGCCCCTACTCAGAAAGGAGGCTCGGGCCGTTCGGCCCCCTCTGCACAAAACGATGTGAGTCACGCTTGTGACTGCCCGCGTCTTGACTCCTTAATTTTTCCACATCTCGACGCGNTTTTATTTATGGCTGCAGCTTCCCATCATCTAGAGGTCCGTCCCTGACGCGCGTATATGCATCATTTACTCGCTCTGATATGCGTATACGCACACTCTGCAGTATAGTAAAACTTCCAGAGCGAAGTGTCATGGCGCGCCGCCTTGCCAGGAAACTATCTCCCCCCATGCTTCCATAACCCTGATTCTCACCTGCCCATCTACAGGGTTCTTACATTGAGACCGGGACACTTCGCTATGGTCAAACAGTCAATAATGATTATGGAGAAATTGTGGAATGGCGACACTGGTAGGCTACCTCTGGGTTACTTGGATTTCCTTTGGCAACGTTCTCTTAACACACGTCACAGGGGTTGCGTGACTGCCGCCATACTCGGTTCTTTGGCGTCTGTACAGCTCGAACGCGTCAATGGGTTCAATAGCCTAAAGTCTGTTATGAAACCCATTTGCTCTGCACCACCACCTGATGCTCTTTGGCAGGCCTGTTGACAAGAATCGAGTTAAGCGTGCCATCACTCTGCGCAGGGTTGATGCGAGCGATATACCTATGTCTGCCAAAGCGGCGAGTGCACCGCTCGTCATCGACTTAACCCAAAAGAAGCGTAAATCTGCTCCTGAACCTGGTCCATCGACCGCGCAGGCATCCTCCCAGGCCATCGATACCGTAGAAGATGATGGTGGAATTGATCAAGACAACGACGATTTCGGAGACGAGCTGTATTGCACAATGCAGACCAATGTCGTTGGTATACAGTGAGTGGGTGCCTTTGATTTTGCGCGGCGAAATTGACCCTCTACCAGGTATTACAAAGGTACCCCTACTCTTTTCCCTCTTTCTGTGTACAGAGAAGCACTTAAGCGGGTATCTCCCAGGACTTGTCGGATCTGGAGAGGAAGCGCTGCTTGTTCGCGAGGCCAACAATAAATATGACGGGTAGGCGTTGCTGTTCTCCTCTGTGTTCCTAATTTCATCGAGGCGTGCTTTCAGAAATGCTATCCAGGTCAAGAACATCTCACATCAGCAGGTCGGGCATTTGCCGAGGCTTGTTGCAGCCAAGTTGGCGCCCCTCCTTGATAGAGGCTTAGTTACAGCAGAAGCGATTATACGGGAGGGCAACTGTGGGTTAACACAGCGCTTTCCCATTAGAATCTTTCTGACGCCGTCAATAGTAGGAGGGGGGAAAGCTTACAACTTGCCTTTGTATGTGCGGTTTCGAATGCTGGATTTCGAAGTGCTCATCGTGTTCTAGGACTCTTTTGATCTATGGCGCCTCAGACAGGCGCGATTTCCTTGAACCACAGCTGATATGGGCTACGCCCGGACAGAGGGGATTCCCTCAACGAAATCAACCTTCTGGACATTCTTCAGTGGCCTCATCGCAGCCCACTTCGTCTCAACGAACTTCATCCCAAGCAGTTCCCCAACCCAGCGCCTCTCAACGTGCGCAGCAGACTCCAGCGCAACTTGAAGCGGTTCGCCGACAACAAGAGGCGCTCCAGAAAGCGGCTGAGCTCAAGCAGATGTTACAAAGTCTGGAGAAAGTTGACGATGAAGGCCGACGTGCATCGTTACTCGACTCGCTCTGCTCAGTCGAAGATATCCTTGAACTCCCCCTCCATCCAAGCCCTCCAGGTATTGAGGCAGGTAACCTGACGGTCGATCTTCTCAGGCATCAGGTGAATAATCCCAGATTTTGTGGAGCAATAAATGCTCATATGGTCTCTAGAGCCAAGGCTTACAGTGGTGTATTCAACGCGAGTACCCCGTTCTACCGAAGACAGATTCCGATCCTCCAGTTCAATTTTGGAAATTTTGTAAGCAAGCTCATGGCTCGGTGCGTCATGATGCGACTTTTCGGTTCCATCGCATTAATCTCTCAACCCAAGGGTTACTACTACAATCGTATGTCCCCCGCTCACTTGCTTCCAGGCCGCTCATTTGACTATTGTCCATAGTTGCTACCAAGTCACCTCAACCTTTAAATTCTCCACCCGTTTTGGGTCGGGGTGGTCTCTGCGCAGACTCTATGGTATGCAATCTGTAACTTCTAGCTCGGATGGACACTGACATATAACCTGTTGCAGGGCTTGGTAAGTTGGTCAACACTTCGAACCCGTATCTATGTTGAGGCTCGAAATACTCAGGGTAAAACTTTGACGATGCTGGCCCTCATTGTTGCAACCCAGAACGATGTACCAAAAGCTTTCTCTAACTCAACACTTATAGGTTTGTGGGCCTTATATCGTTATCTCCTCATATTAATTCTGTTATAGTGGTGCCTTTATCTGTCATGTCGAACTGGGAGAAACAACTTGACGACCACGTTACCCCTGGTAATCCCGTCAATGTTATGACCTCGCTTTCCAATCTAACCTCTTTTACCTAGGAACTCTCAAAACATGCGTTTACTACGGTTCAGGTCGCTCGATGACCTCCCGGGAACTAGCTCAACATGACGTAGTCATCACCACTTATCAAGTAGTAACAGGCGAGGCGGGCGACGTCGCTGGTGGATCTGCTCCTAGTAAGAAGAAGGCGAAAAAGGACCGAAGTCTTTTTGATGTTAAATGGAAGGTACGCAGGTTTCCTGTTGAGGACGATAGCTCAGTGTAGATTAACGCAATACCCATCCAGAGAATTATCCTTGATGAAGGCCATAACATTCGAAACCCTAAGACCAAGATGGCCAAGGCTGTGTGTGGCCTGGAAGCTGAACGACGTTGGCTCCTGTCTGGAACTCCTATTGTGCGTCGCCACTCCCATATCGTTCTGGCTAGTTTCATAACGTTTCCATGTTAGATCAATTCTCCCAAGGTCCTTGATATGCCTTTTCGTTTTTATAAAAAACTGCTCACCGTGACATACAGGATCTGGGATCTATCCTGACTTTCCTTAGAATATGCCAACCATTAGACAACGAAGACATGTTCAAGCGTCTTCTTTTGCGCCCTCTCAAGGACGGTCTGACAAGTGGATCTGAGTTGCTAAGAGTACGCCCATGCATAAATCGCTCCTCGATGAACACTAATACCGTCTCTCAGGCCATCATGAGCCAAGCATGCATCAGAAGGACCAAGGAGGTATAGCAGATCTCCCCCTTGTGCCCTTATCGTTCCTTATATCACCCGCGAACAGATGCAGGATAAGAATGGCAACTACTTGGTCCCACTCCCACCCGTTGAAATGATTGTTGTCCCCGTCGCTTTAACAGAACAAGCAAGAGTAAGTCGCATCTTGCTGCTTTAGATACTACTTCTCACCGTTGCTTTAGACCCTATATGATGAAGCTGAGAAACTGTCCGGCCAGCGTGTGGAGAGGCTCATGAACTCCGGCGGAAACGTCTTCGTACGTTTCTGATTTTTCCTTCCTATGCCTGCCCAACTAACCTGGTTCATGACCAGTCTCAATCCAATATCTTGGGATTGTTGACGAGATTGCGCCAAATCGCGCTACACCCAGGACTTGTGCCCGCGGGATATCTTGAGGAGCTTAAAGCCAACGATGCGCACGATGATGCCTCTGCTATACAAGTTACCCCTGAATTAAAAGCCCGTCTCCAGGCCATGCTGGCTCAAGCCATAGAAGATAGCGAGGAATGCCCTGTTTGCTTCGACATCATGGGAGAACCTCGAATCACTCCTTGTACGCACAAATTCTGCCTTGCATGGTGCGGACGTTTTGGCCCTCAGGTTTCTGTTTTACTCAATCCGATTGTCAACCTAGCATAACGGAAGTTATCTCCCGGGACGCAAAATGCCCAATGGTCAGCTCTTTGACTATTGACTAGGATTATTCTAACGTCTTCATAGGATCGGCGCGCTCTCAGATTGGAGGATTTGATCGCACCTCCTCCGCCCACTGATCTCACCCAAGCTCCCGTTCGTCTCGATGACGAAGACTCCATGGACGGACCTTCCGCCAAAATTGACCAATTGATCCACTTGCTGCGCTTGACGCCGGGCGGAGAAAAATCATTGGTTTTCTCCCAGTTCACATCCTTCTTGGACAAGGTAGGGGTTTCCCCCTTTTCGTCGCAACATTGATTATTCACCTGTGTTTAGATAGCGGAGGCATTCGATGAACACGGGTACGCTCATCCATCGTTTTGGCTAGTTCCCTTACTTATGGGTACCTCAGCATCTCGTATGTCAAGTTCGATGGCCAGATGTCCGCACAGAGACGTCAAGAAGCCATTGCTCGATTCTCCGTTCCGCTCCCTGAAGGCCATGCGCCTCTTGCCTCAAGTCAGAGAGCCCCAGTTACGAATGACAGTGTTGACACTGAGGGGGACGGAGACTTTTATCCTGACCCCGAAAGCGATGATGACGACTTTGTTGTATCCGATGATGACTGTGCGTTTACTAAGAAAAAAGGAAAGAGCAAGGGTAAAGCCAAGAGCAAGGGTAAAGGTAAAGCTCGAAGTCAGAAGGAGAGATATTCCTCCAGCTTTGGCGAAAACCCGCGTGTCATGCTTATTTCTCTAAAAGCGGTGAGTTTACACTCCCGACAAATTCTATATNNTGCTTGGCTCAGACTTTATCTTTCAGGGCGCTCTAGGATTGAACCTGACTGGTCAGTACACTGCGAACACTTGAGGTTTTGTTTGCTGATTCTCCTTGTCTAGTCGCTAACAATGTCTACCTGTGAGTACCCCTCTGTGATATCGTGACTGCCCTTGATAACCAAGTTCTTTGACAGGATGGATCCGTAAGTTCTTACAGCCGAATTCATTTTTATCAGCTCACCCGCGTATCCTTATCCCAGATGGTGGCAGGTCWGTGGTCTGGATTCTACGCGTTGCGTCGTACTGAAAGTCTTGTAGGAAGGCATTGAGAGTCAGGCCATTGATAGATGCAACAGGTCAGTGCACCAGTCTCCCTCTGTCGCTCGCTTGTCGTGGTTTCTTACCCCCTTTCTTTCGTAGAATTGGACAGAAGAAGAATGTCCACGTTTATCAACTCATCGCGGAAAATACCATAGAAGCTAAGGTTGGTGACTTCATTTGCGTCATGGCTACCTCTGACCCCGCATTCTTAGGTCTTGGAAATCCAAGAACGCAAGAAGAAACTTATCAAGGAGGTAATTGGATTAATGGCTCTTGTTCGTTTCAAATGAATGAATGTCGATCTTTCAGGCATTCTCTGGCATCAAAGGAAAGGAAACCCAGAGGCAGAAGAAGGAAGCTCGTCTCCAAGGTTCATTTCCTACGTACAGTCCTCCAAAAGCTTCTGACAAATGTACCCGTCTACAGAATTGGTCGAGCTCTTCGGCATCAGACAACAGGCTGCATCGCAGGCAAATTGAACAACACATAGATCATTACTAACCTACATAACCGCGAGGTTCTTACTTCTTGTCGTATACTTATGTTAACCTCTACAATACCACGTACATAGTCTCGAGCAACGTGACAAGCTGTCTGTGTTTCGGCGCCAGTCCGAGTCACTAAATATWTCTTGCCTCGTCCCAACCCRACACCCAAGTACAATGACCTCTCCGGTTCGTTATACATTGACTGGACGCGTATCAATCCTCCCGCCAACTGAAGACGATGACGTCCATGTTTCCGTGCTACGATCACATCCGGAGACCCATCGTTACCTATCAGGCGTCATTCCAGATCAWTGCACTCTGGAAGATGCCCGCCGTCTGAGGGAAGATCGCGCCGCGAATCCGCTAACCAAGGACTTCAATATCCACGTTACGATCAACGATGCCTCGAGATTTGCAGGCATGACGGGAGTGTTCAAGATGGATACCCAACATCAGTCATGTGAAGTGGGTATTTTGGTATGCCCCGAGTTGCACGGGCAAGGGATCGCGACGGAAGCGTTGTATCTGGTGCTCAAGATTGCTTTCGAAGAGATACGCATGCACAGGGTTTCCGCTGTGACTAGCTGCGATAACTTACCAATGAGGTCATGGTTCGAGAAGGTCGCAGGTGCTACTATGGAAGGGAAAACAAGAGATGGCTGGATGTCAGGACCGGGTCAGTGGGTAGACGTCGCGAATTATGGCATGTTGGAGGACGAATGGAGGGATAGCATAAAGCCAAAGCTTGAGGCAATCATTCTCGGAAGGGTCTCAAGTACGTAGGCTTTGTCCAGTCTATAACCCAGATAGATCACGATAAGGACGTCCTGGAAGGAGATGCTTGATGCGCAGAGACATGGGTAAGAGAAGTATAACTTTGTGCAAAGCATTTACTACCGAGCCCACCGACTCCGGCACGAYGAGGCGAAGTTGAAACRAAGAGAARGTATTTCTCTTCATGAATTAAACTGTGTTGCATCCGTCAGGATCGCGAAMATACTACAGGATGAAAACTCACGGCAGTCAAATACGATTCGGCGACTATGCGGGCTCTAGCGTTCAAGCTCAACTTCATCTCGCTTATCTCTTTGTCGACCTCCTCCATGAACCTTAAGAGGTGGTTCAATGACATACAAAGGGAGGATTGCGTAGAAACCCACTGAATGATGAAGTCGACTATCTTGTGCTTCAACATTGTCTCCGTATGGGTATTGGTGATGAGGAATGAGATATCATARCCCTAGAAAATGAAGAGATAAGGGCACTGGGCGAGGAACGGCACGATGCATACCTGAACTGGTTTCCGTCTCAGGACAATGAAATTCTCGGCACGTTGCATCATGAAGCGGGTGAACTTATGACATAGGATACGTTCGATCTCGTCGGCCTGCTTAATTTTGATGCTCAGGCGGATRGAGTTGATGGATGGTTCAATCAAGACCCGCTCGTTTTCGTTTCGCGAGATGACCAGGGGGTTGAGGAGTACTTCTTTGGACCCACTGAGACGGCATCAGCCCATAGTCCTTGGATATGAGAGATCAAGGACTTGCCCAGCCTCGACCTCGGGTTTGTTATGGCGTTCTACTATCTTCAATTCGCTGGATCGTCGATATCTAGACACATGGGGACGAGAAGGATCTTTACCTGGGACGAGAAGTTCTCCAAGGTGAGCGCTGCGGTCAGCGTTGAGCGGACGGCTGCAAGATATGGTCTGAGYACATTCGACTAGTACGAGGTCAGACGCGACGAGAGCAAATTACTGGACAGTTGAACTCACCATGCTTGAAGCAAGGCTTAGAGATAAGCGCGCGCAGTCACTTGCATCCCTGCGGGGCTTGAACCRCATYGTATCACGTGTCCTGAACGATCAGGACATTTTTCTTTCAGCTCTTCACGTTCGACTCTTTTCRCTCGCCTTTTTCTTCGTCGAACTAAAATGTGTGCTGCCATTGCCCTCTGGTACGTATTTGACGCGTCGTACTCCTCGCTAYTGCCTAATCTTCGTTGATAGGTCTCAAATTGTTGCACCAGGCGACGAGCCTACCGTCGTTGCTCCCGTTTGCGACCTTCGAATCACAAACGTCGCCCTGGGCGATGAATTGGAAGACTCTACTGGCAGAGCTACCTTGAAACTGACTCACATGTCTACACGCCATGAGAACAATGATGAAGACGACAGCGARGATGAAGGTGAAGGTGAAGAATCAAAGGAAGACACGGGCGAACCTGAGGTCTCTACTGTGGTCATCACATCGCTCACCCCGGGCAAGGTGGGTTGGTTTCTCTCCCGTTCCCACTCCCGTTTAATGACATTTCATTAGATCGAGCAAAGCTCAATTGATATCACCCTGCTTGCGGACGAAGAATACCTTTTTGAGGTTGTTGGCAAAAAGTCGGTCCCGAATCCCACTTTCACTTGACTTTCCATTTGACACACCGTAGCTCCTTTCATCTGACCGGAAACTACCTTGGTTCGTCACGATATTGCACCGTCCTATTAATRTGCTCATTATATTGCTCGTAGCTGCCCCCGACGATGAGGACGACGAGGGCCGTTTCTTCGGCGACGACTCTGAAGATGAMGACGATGAAGGCGCCTACGACTTGCGTGAGGTGAGCTCCGACGTGGAGATTGACCCCGCCGATGTTGAGAGYGATGCAAGGTCAGTACTTCTATCCCTCTAACCACGCCGGACTAATATATATNNCGCCTTCAGTCGATTTGAAGATGTTGAAGAAGACACGCCGAAGGAAGCTGCTAAATCTGCCAAACGCCCACGCGAGTCCGATGCTATGGATACCGACGAGGTCAAGCCTTCCAAGGCAGACAAGAAAAAGAATAAGAAGCTCAAGGCGGAGAATGGTRCTGCTGTTGCTACCGGAGCYGGAGACCAAGCCGAAGATGTCGAGAAGAAGTCGGAGAAGAAGGAAAAGAAGAAGGACAAGAAGGACAAGAAGAAGGACAAGGCTGAGTTCAAGGAACTTCAAGGAGGACTCAAATATCAGGACGCCAAAGTTGGTACTGGCCCCATTGCAAAGACCGGCAATCGCTTGAAGATGCGATACATTGGTAAACTCCAGAATGGCAAAATCTTCGATCAAAACACCAAGGGYTCACCGGTATGTCGCTGTAATGTTGGCCAAGCTAAACTCGAAGTTAATCCTCCCTCGTGTAGTTTAGCTTCCGTCTGGGTCAAGGTGACGTGATCAAAGGTATGCGCACTTTGCAATAATGCTCCCAAACTTACTTCCCTCTGTTTCCGCAGGCTGGGATCAGGGCCTTGCCGGAATGCAAGCTGGTGGCGAAAGGGTGCTTGTCATTCCTCCTCAACTTGCCTATGGTAAGAARGGCTCAGGGGCTATCCCTCCTAACTCCACCCTCACGTTTGGTATGGTTCCAATCACCTGAATCGTGTTATGCCTAGCTAATCCAATCNAACAGAATGCAAGCTCTTGGAAATCAAGTAATACGGCGCGCGGTCCTTTTCAGTAAAAGTATATACTCCAATWTCTCTATAATCTACTTGTAAGRACGCCTGTGTTCTTGNAAAGCATGGTTGAATGGAGCAACTCTACAATCATGATGTGCGATTCCATGCCCTCGAATACAAAAGTTTGTTGACATGCTATTGACCTAGATGAGGTGAAGCTTCAANCCCCGTGGTCATCATCCTAGATCGCACCGTGCCGACGACCGACGCTCTTGGTTATCTTTGTATACATGCGACGTCTCAATGGGCTNCCTTGCATCTCTGGTACCGTYCCTACTTAAAGACTCATGCTTCACGCAACCCCGCTCGAGCCCACTATATGACCCGATGATCACCAACCATCGAACTGTGTCGTCTCGCTCTCGGGTGCTCCCGAATGACGATCCAATTATCTATAGCTCCTGGTACCTATGACTGTCCACAAGGTCACCCGTGTTTTAATTCAGGGCGTGTCGGTGGTCGTGGTCGAAGGAGACTTGCACATCTTTATTCGAGCACCGCTGGTGGCGTCTCCTCGACCTCAGCTCGCTGCCTGCTGGANCCATCAAATTAATTTGACGTCGGATTTCGCCAACCGTTACAGCATGGTAACGACACTGTATAACGTCCCGCATCCCGGGTTGTACTCCTCTATGATGTCCTGCAGTCGACGCCCACAATCTTGGCTCTGTCTCACATTTCCATGCACAAGCGCAGCACTCAGGCCTTCAGGAATAAGGACCCCATCGGTGAAGATCCACCCTCTTATTACTCCCCTCCATGCGGATTCGGACTTTCTGTTGGTGCTGTTCGCCCAGACGTGGCAGCTTCATTTCCATGAGGTGTTCACCTTGAAGCTTGAAACCCAGCCCAAAGCCCCCGTTTCAAGCACCTCAGCAATCATTCCAGCAATCAGTCAGAGGGTGSGTGAAGCCTATCGATGATATTTTATTTCTACGTCGACGAGCCTGCAGGGAAGCGACAAAAACTCGTTGCTGGTGCGTCATTTCTCTTATACCCGCACTAGTTAATTTGTCCTATGGAAAAACGCGACCCATCGATGAAGATTTACCATYCGATCCGGCACGGACCTTCCTTACACATGAACCAACTTACACCTTRTACTCGTTGGCCTCGGTTTCAAGAATATTCCTTATAACTAACAGCAACCGACAGTGCGGGGCTCGACGCCCGTTGGCATTGCTCCCGCTCGTACGGTAATGGTAGTGATCTACGATTCTGATATGAGATACAGGGTCACATAAGGAGAGCTTGTGGAGTGGTCGATACACATCTGCGAAGGGGATTCACTGTTGTACTGCGATGTGGTGTGCAAATTGGTTATTCAGGATTGAGTACCTTTTTGGAGATCCCATGTGTTTCTTGCACGGTTGACATTATAAATAACGGTCGGTTTGACTGGCTACATACTCCCCGCAACCCCCGTAAGCTTTCCGAGTCGACCACCCAACTTCTCGTCCAACTCGTGCTGCCCAAGGGTCTTTAACTCGACCATTATTAAAGGGTCTTTACTACCCCGCGAGCCCATATCCGCGCTAGATGAGGTGTTGCTCGCATCTAGTCTAGAATCTTCCCTCTCGGTCTGTCCTTGGTTGCCTGACATGCATTGTACATGATCAGCGGCAAGGACATCCATGGGAATGGAAGATTTTAGACTAAAGCTGGGTTGCACCGCGTCCGAGGATTTACACCTACACACCTTCTGCATGAACTATTCACCACCCCAACCTTTCGCCTGTCACACTTTTCTGATGCTCATCCCTCACGCGCTCACGATCGGGCAGTGAACTGAACGGGGGCCTTGCCCACGCACGAAGAACCCAGCCACCCGCACACGCGATATACTTCCCAAATCGCATTTGCCGATGGGAACCATGTCCCTTGAAAACGGCTAGCCTGAGCATTCCGGCATCGGTGGGCGCACTTTGACATAACATTTACTCGTTGTTCTTGCAAACATTCCGAAAAAGGTAACCAAAAGTCCATATAGAGACGCCTGGGTTATGTCGATGCTTCTTCAATTGATACAAGAGCGAATACAAAGGTATGCTATCCCTGATATAGAATTTAGTACACTACGACCATCTCCCAGGTACGACTGGGTGAGAGGAGGAAAGCCCTCCATCGACTGCGATGTTCTGGCCGTTCACGTAGCTGGAATCGTCTGCAATGACCAATTGTCAGTTATCGTAACATTTAGGGATGGCGAAGATGAACGAACCACTGGCAAGGAAGAGGGCGACCTTGGCAATTTCTGAGGACAATTCAGCTTAGGATAACGAAAAGTCTGCGAGAGACTCACCTTCTGGTACACCATATCGTCCCAAGGGATTCAGTTGACCAATCTTGCCATCTGTTCCTCGTGAACGCGCATAGTTGAAGGCAGGCTCTGACATTCCGGTTTCAATGAGCCCAGGACAGATTGAGTTGACACGAATGTCGGTCTTTTGGAGTTGGTATGGAGCGGTCTTCGCCATGGAGTTTACCCTAAAGCCAGAGCGTCGGTAATGTGTCACAGCAAGAGTTGAAGAAAGAAACGCACGCGGCCTTGCTAGCACTATCTAAGGGCCACATAACATTGAGCTTCACAGTAGGCGTAGCAAACGGTATGGGAGTGAACTTACAATCAATGGGACCAGCACCGGAGCGAATACCAGCGACTTGGGTGGTATGCAGATCAACAATGGAGCTTCTGTTCGCTACCGAATTGCGTACCTGATGCAGTAAGAATGATGCTACCACGCGAGTTCTCCTTGCCGCGAATGGGGTTGGTCTTGAGCATGGCCTTTGACGCATACTTGATCGCAAGGAAACATCTAGAGTGACGTGAGCACCAAGGCGCAACAGTAGAGATGTGTTACACGTACGAAAGGGAATTGATTCTCATAGACTTTTCGAAAGATTCGGCAGTAGTGTCTTGGAGCGCGTCTTTGGATGCCCATCCGGCCTGTGATGATGTTAGACTTGGCGGCGAAGCTTGAAGACGCAAGTGAATACTCACATTCGCGAAAAACACGTCAAGTTGGCCTTCGTCTGCAATAGCTTGCTTACAAACGCCCTCAATTGCACCATCGTCGGCTGCATCGGCGTGTATAGTAGTGACCTTGACAGGATAAGGTCATTGGAGGCGGTGCCTCACAAAGTCAGGAAACGCACCTTGACGTCAGGGTAGGCCTTTTCGATGGTTTCCTTCAAGTTGGGCAAGTTCGTCGCGTCATAATCGAGGAGATACAAGTGCTTGGCTCCTACAAGGGCGAGGTGTTTCAGCCGCCGGGTACGTGAAGAGAATGAAACCCATCACAAACACACCTTCATGAGCGTAAAGGAGGGCTGTCGCACGTCTGAAGGAAACGAGGGTTCAATAACACTGTCTTCGCCACAACGGTGCAAAAGGGTGCGCTCACCCAATTCCCTTCAAAGAACCAACACCCGTGATCACGCAAACCTTGTCCTTCAACTTGCTCGTTCTCGGGGACTGTGCGAGGTGGGAACGCAGACTTTCGAGGCGTGCCCGGGTAACTTTGTAGTGCTCCTCCGCAGAGGGCAGAGTAGATTTGATGCTCTTGTACGACATGATGGTGGGGAAGTGACTGGTCCCCCACAGGTCTTATTTATCCCACCGCCCGACCGGGTATTCCCCACACCCGGTGAACGGGGAAAAAGGGGGAGTCGGTCAGTTCTGTCGAAAGAACCCTGCAACACTCCGATTTCAAATTTTTACCCTAATTACTGCCCCATTTCTGGTGGTTCATTCAATAATCAAGGATCTTTAGGCACCTGATACACGAGCTCAATAGTATTCAATGGGCGTCTAGTAAACCGTCGGAGCTCAGAGTTAAGCGCTCATTACTCGAAATTATCGACGCGCGACCTTGCGCACTCAATACCCTTCACCATGTCCTCCAGCATCGAGCTCATCAATCCCAAGGCCGAGAGCGTCAGGAGAGCAGCAGCTCTTCAGGTCGCTTCATCCTCTTTCTTGTAATCATCTTCATGCTCACAAAATTCATCCAGGTCAACACCAATGGAGCGATGGGTCTTGCTAACGTCGTCAAAAGTAATCTGGGTAAGCTTGACGCGTCTATTCAGTGAAACACGCATCATTATCGTGCTAACATACCTGAATGTGCTTTCAGGTCCCCGCGGTACCCTCAAAATGCTTGTAGATGGTGCTGGCCAGATCAAAATGACCAAGGACGGCAAGGTCCTCCTGTCAGAGATGCAGATCCAGAATCCTACGGCGGCGATGATCGCACGAACAGCTGTGGCTCAAGACGATCAAGTGGGAGACGGCACAACGTCTGTGGTGCTCCTTGTAGGGGAACTTCTGAAGCAAGCCGATCGATACATATCTGAGGGTGTGCACCCAACTGTGATCGCGGAGGGTTTCGATCTGGCGAAGAAAGAGTCACTTGCAGTGAGTCCGCAGCCTCGTCTTCCATCCTTGGCAGTGCTAAAACGACCGTTTCTTCTTGCAGTTCTTGGACACATTCAAACACACCACTTCCATTGATCGGGCTACTCTCATCAACGTTGCCAATACCTCCCTTGCCACCAAGATCAATGCTACGCTGGCTAAAAAACTCTCCGCCGACATCGTTGACGCCGTTTTGACGATACGGCCCCCACCTCCCGCGAAAGGTGCGACGATAGACGACCTACTAGTGTTCACACATTGATATAGGTTCCAGATGCAGAGGAGCAGTGGCAAGAACCGATCGATCTACACATGGTCGAGATCATGAAGATGCAACATCGCACGGCTTCTGACACCCAACTCGTTCGGGGGTTGGTATTGGACCACGGCGCCCGTCACCCAGACATGCCCAAACGCGTAGAAAACGCGTTTATTCTGATTCTCAATGTCAGCTTGGAATATGAGAAAACGTAGGTCATCCCGGCCACTTCCATCGTCTGCGTTACTTATCCCCACCCCAGTGAAGTCAATTCAGGTTTCTTCTACTCATCCGCCGAACAGCGGGAAAAACTCATCGAGTCTGAACGTCGCTTCACCGATGCCAAGGTCAAGAAGATCGTCGAGCTCAAGAATTTGGTTTGCGATCAAGCTGTTGACAGCAATGAAAAACCGAAAAACTTTGTGGTGATCAACCAGAAAGGTATCGACCCTCTCAGTTTGGATATCTTGGCCAAGAACGGCATTTTCGCTCTTCGAAGAGCAAAGCGTCGTAATATGGAACGGTGAGTCGCACATCATTGCTACTCTGCTGCCAGATTTACCATACTCATTTGCCCCCCCCCCTAAGTCTACAACTCATTTGCGGTGGTGTTGCTCAAAACACTGTTGACGATCTGACACCAGAAGTATTGGGCTGGGCTGGGCTTGTATACGAACACACCCTCGGTGAAGAGAAGTTCACATTCGTCGAGGAGGTAAAGTCTCCTCGATCCGTCACCCTCTTGATCAAAGGACCCAACCCTCATACCATCCAACAAATACAAGACGCTCTTAGAGATGGACTAAGAGCCGTCAAGAATGCAATCGAAGACGACTCTCTGATACCTGGGGCCGGGGCGTTCGAGGTAGCTTGTTCGGCACACCTCAGTGGGCCAGTGAAGAAGAGCGCTAAAGGGAGAGTCAAAATGGGCGTTCAAGCCTTCGCTGATGCCATGTTGATTATCCCGAAGACGTTGGCCCAGAATGGTGGTTATGATGTCCAAGATGTTGTTGTCGCATTACAGGTAAGTTCCAGGACTAAATCAAGATGGATAGTATCTGACATATCCCAGGATGAACAAGCTGAGGGTAACGTCGTTGGGCTTGACCTCCAGTCAGGCGAACCTTTCGACCCTACGATCGAAGGTATTTGGGATAATTACCGGGTAAAACGACAGATGCTTCATTCATGGTAAGTCATTCCTGTTCACGCTCACTATGTCTCCAGTTCATCTAACGACTTGGCACGATAGTTCCGTCATTGCTGTCAATCTACTTTCAACGGATGAAATCCTGCGCGCTGGGCGAAGCTCGCTGAAACCGGAGGGTCAGCAATAGACTTGTAGATTTAGATCGTAGCTTCCACTAATTGAATCACGAGTGAACGAAGCCAATTGAGATTACTCGATCAAACGAGGAACTAAACTACAAGGTGCACTATCGTAACAAACTAAAGTTAATATGTATAAGAAAGCCATTTCTCCTGCGCCAATAGGAAACGAATAAATAAGATGAATACACAACAAAGCCAGCGACAAACAACGAGAGTGAAAAATCGAACAGTGAAGGAGAGAGAGAGAGGGAGAGGGACGATTCATTGTTCAAGAACGTTCATTATTCGAAATCCGAGCACGAGTCCCATCCTGCGTTTACTAAGTTAGGGGGAGTGGCTACAATATCAGTTGTGAAAGTGATCGAGGACTTGGGTGGGATATAGCCCACCGAAGCAATCCTACCGGACGACGGGTAAACGTGCTTCAGATGCTTGGGCGATTTCTTGACGACCTCTGCTTCAGGTTCATCCGAGGACAGGTCCGAGCAATCGTCCAGAGGCATGAGGCGGGGTTGATCGTCTCCAGGCTGGCCAAGCAAGGTTTAGTCATTGAGGTGGGGGAGTTATATGGATGGGAAGTACCTCGGATTCTTCAGTAGATAGTGCGACCAGACCGGGCTCTGACCACCTGCGATAGGAAGGATGGTATCGATTGAAAGGAATGGATGAAGAGATCGAATCGCCCTCAATCAACGAATCAGAGTCTGAGATTTCGATATACTCAAGTTGTGGGCTGTTGACAGGCTCAGAAGCGGGGACCTCTGGAGGGCAAGTCGGGGCAGAATCAACATCGTCGAGGGCTTCCTCATCATCGACAAGGTTTGACGACCAACGGCGCTTGGCGAACATGAATGGAGAGGGCTTGAAGGTCCCAAAAGGAGCTCGAGTAGGAAGACTTGGCTTCGTGGCTACACGGGTGTCGGTTCCCTCGATCATCACGGCAGGGGGAGACCTGGAGTCCTCTGGAGTAAATGGGCCGGACTCATCAGTGAGCGATGTTTCGTCCTCAGAGGGAGGAGTGTTCCACAATGATCCTCGCGCAAGCGAATGGGGAGTGGGCCGTCCCAACAGCCCGCCTCTGAAAGCAACACTGGGAAGTACATCACGTTCGTCGTCGGGCGAAGACGCGCCGGAGTGTGATGGTTCGCCGACAGTGCTGCGATAGGCCTTTTTGCGAGGAGCATCGGAGGCCTCTCCAGAACGCTTCAAGGGCAATGAAACCTGTTCCGAAGACGCTCGCAACGCATCTCTATCTGCAGCTCTTTCAGCGCGTGATGAAGGGGTACTGCGCGGAGATATTGGCTTGAAGCGTTTGGCGAGGGACTTCTTTGTCGCCTCGTCCTTCCGACCAAAACGACCATTCGACTCCCTCGGTTGATCAAACGTTGTCTCTTTCGAGGGGCTTTGAGGTTTCTTACTCACACTAGGAGACAGTCTAGGTCKTCMASGYTTRMGTTTCAAAATATCTATTGGACTTATAGTTTTCATATTGCTTTCCGTGGCTCATACTTGCAGAATATAGAAATAGGGATGTTTGTCTTGGGTGATCGTACTTACACCTCTTGGACATTGTTGTTTGTAAAAAAAATATTTTCTTGCCATCTTGTAACGACCCACAATCTTCATAGTAACTTATTTATTAGCTTTCCCTTCGTACGAGACATTTTTTNGACAGTTCACAGTGGACGTGGCGTACGTTCTCGCGAACAGAAAGGAAGACTCGCTAACTTGGACGGTTGCTTGACCAAACTTACCAGTATGAAGTCACCGCCGCTTGCCGGTACTGGCTTCTTCAAGGGAGGCGAAAAGAACGAGCCAACAGAAACTTACTGACAACAGCGCATCGGTGTTTAAACGTCCACAACTGAATTTAGGGATACCCTAGATGATCACCTATGATATTCTAGGCTATTTCCAAAGTTTCGATACTAGATCCCATACTTTGCGGACGCCGGTACTGATACTAGATGGGAAACGTTAATTGGGGATACGGGGATGCAAGGGAAAGTATTACATACTTGGCTTCAAGCACTTGATCCATTTCGAGCCACTCGGCAGCACCAGGGAGCTGGCTAGGTTTGCTACGTGAGGCATTTCTCCGTTTACTCGACCCTTTGGTTGAAGTAGGTTCGTCAGCGAAGGAAGAAACAACCATGGGAGGGCGATCGCAGCCCCCCAGGCGAACCCATTGAATCCGATAGGTCTTCTTGATATGTGAGAAGACGTGTATTACCTCGCCTGCAGGTTTGACGTCCACAATGTGATGTACAGACCTGTCAAACGAGCCAGAAATTGGGGGTGTCGCTATATCACCGACGTACGTCGAAAGAAGTGAATTTGTTATTTCGGCAGAGGTGGCTTGAGAAACGGGTGTTGGGACGTTTGCGGATGTGGGGAATTCATGGAGGCCAGCAAGTAAGCCTGGGATGCAAGTTGCCATGAGATGTGCGGCAGCTCGCATCAAATGAAGACATTACCGTTCTCAGGTCGCTTTACGAGAAGAAAAAACCGTTGTTGGGTTTCTGAACGCCATTCGACAACGCTGACAAGATCTAGCTCCTCCCGAGCTTTCTTGCGCTCCACTTTCATGGGGAACGATGAAATACCGCCGCCGAGCAGTAACGGCTCACATACGGAACATAATTCTTCAATATCCGGGATTGGAGACGAAGCCTGTCCTCGGGGCTGAGCTTGAAGCGACAATAGAGCGGTCATCTTCGGAAACTTACCGTTGTTATATTCTCCGACCATAGATAGGCCGCACACCGATTTCGTAGCGGACATACTTCGCAAAGGGGGTTTTGTACCTTGCAGACCGTACTTCCAAGTTCGATGAGAGCCTGATTCACGTCTCCTGCATACCCTATCGCGGGATCCTCGGGTCTTCTTGCTCCGGCGGTATCCTGGTGTAAAGTGGATGTCGAGTGTCCAATAGCTTCTTCTGACGGGGGTTTTACGCCGCACACAATAGCTTGAGCAGCGGACCAAAGGATCTCCAGAGTGGCTTTAGCCTTGGGTTGCGCATGGAGCGCCAAGAAGCGACTTAATAGTCGGTGAACGTTGCCGTCGAGCTTCACGTATTTAGCCAGAGCTATTCCGAAGTGAGAAGTTGAGCCTTACGACGGGAACTGCTTCTCCGTACGCGATTGAGCAGATGGCACCTGAGCTATAGCGACCGACGCCAGGGATTTTCGCCTCCATTTCTTTAGCATTGGGTGGCATTATTCCTTCCATGTCATTGACGACAGCTTGAGCACCAGCCAGTAGCCTGGAAGCGCGAGAATAGTAGCCTAATCCCTTCCACAAGGAATTAACTTCATCTATGGAGGAGCTTGCCTATTCAAGAGCAGCGATTGAGACGGAAGCAATGCACACCCATCAATACACATACCAAGTGTCTGATAGTCGGGAATCTGCGCAGCCAAATGAAGTTAACGGATTTGACTAGTCTTCTCAATCCAAATCAGGACATACTTGTCCATCCAACGGTTGTAATAGGGTATGACGGTTGCAACCTGCGTTTGCTGAAGCATGATTTCTGATATCCACACCTATCAAGTTCGTCATGTCAGGTCCTTTCGCTGATGAACTTGTCACAAATAAGCTACTTCACCTCGTAAGCACGCTGTGATCGCGCGTTCTTGTCTAATGAAGGATCATATGGCTTACGCCACGGCATGCCTCGAGAAGCTGATACACCGTGATACCATTCCAATAACGGCCTGCAAATTTCTCCGGCAAAGTTAATCTGATGCAGGGTTATACCATGCGGGGGGTAATGAACGCCAGAACTAGGGGATTTCGCCGGCTTAGGCGTCGCGCATTCCGACCGCTTGACCCTCTTCCTCGCGTTTTTCTTGGGTTTTGTTTCGGGTTCAAAGTCTTCATCTGAAGAGCCCAAGTCAGAGTCGGTGAAAATGACGCGTCGTTTCGCCATGATAGTGGTTGAAGAAGATCCTGGGCTTAGGAGGCAAAGGGACGTGGACAAACGGCCTTAGGCGCCACAAACGCGTCGGGGTCTCGTGACTGATGTTAGGAGGAGGAAACCACAATGAATGGGCTGAAGCCCCATCGAAGAAGTGGCAATTACAATAGACGTACTAGAAGTACACCCTATAAGTACTTTTAACCAACCTGGTACACGGTTATCGAGACTATAGTCTTCTAAACGCATTTTTGCTCCCGCTACGTACGCCTTGTCTCCGCTGAGTTCTCCCCTTTCGCTCACTCTCACTCAACGGCTTCTCATCCATAAACTCGCCTCCTTTTTCCAAGCCAGCACCGAAAGAACCAGCACCTTTCCGTCTTGATTTGACCTTTCTCGTGTTATCCGGCATAAGGGTATCGTCATCATCCACCTTACTCGAAGAGGGGACCCAGCTCATTTCCATACCACCCTCTACTTCGGTTGCACGAGACCGAGAAGGCTGACTTGTAGCCGAGCGTCGCTGACCGAAAGATGCGTTCTTGTTCATTGAATGGGAATGGGCCGTTCGGGCCTGCATAGGCACTAATTTCACATTTGCGGTCCGGGGGGCTGGTCTTGTCCGGCTGGCCTTCTGAACGCGGGATGACGACGAGTGGGCGAGCTCTGGAAAGAGAGAGTTAGCAAGTGGAGCCATTGTCTGCGAAAATCTCACCCACCATTGGCGTCACTGCTATCACTATCACCGCTCTCATCCTCGCTGGTTTCACTGTCGCTTGCACTCTCCAGCCCATCCGACGAAGGCTTGTCACTTTCATCTTCTTCCTCCTCGACAACCGTCTTTGCCCACCCACCCTGTCGCTTCTGCGCCACAGACGAAGGATTAAGCAGGGCATACTCCCTACTCTCTTCATCAACCTGGAACTCGGGGTCTTCGAACAATTGCGCAAATCGGGGATCGCTGAGAAGATTCGGTCGTTTTTCTCCTCCGTCTTCCTTGGCTGCAATAGTCTCCTCCTCCTCTTCCTCGTCCACATCCATGCCATCGTGACCTTCAGCAGCCTCAGCAAGTTTCTTAGCCTTTGCCGCCTTCATCTTCTCCTCTCTCTTCCTCGCCTTCTCTTCCTCCCTCAAAAGCTTCTCAGCCAAAGCCTTGTTCACCTTGACCTTGTCTCCCACCGTCTGCTTCTTCGCTCTTATCCTCGTCTCAGCCATCTTCTCCATCTTCTCCTTGACGAGCTTCTCGCGGTGCTCAGCATACGAGAATGGATTCGCAATGAGGCGAGCAGTGTCGTAGAGTTTGAGCGCAACAAAGTAACCGTGCATGTATGGTTTGAGAGCTGGTGTGCCAACGAGGTGGTCCAGGCCAAGGCTAGATGAAGGGTCATTGAGATAGACAGTTAAGAAGCGCGAGATATCACGCACGTTTTGAGTTCGCTCCGTTCGACGAATTTGAAATCCTCGTACACGCTACGCGTGGTTTGGTCCTCCATCTCTTCCGTAATATTCTCCAGGAAGCTAGCCCATCTTGGGGCTGGTCCGAGTTGAGGAATGTAATACGTGCCCATTTGTATACCCTCATTAGTGGTCATAATAAGACCGCTCCCAGGTATATGATGAACATGATTTAGATCAGTAGCAGGGGTGATCGAGGCGAAGTTCGACGAAGGCTGGGTACGACAATGAATGAAAAGGGGCACGATAATGAAGACCAAGATGCTCACATTGTCTTTCTCCCAAATTTTTATTACCTTCTTGTCTGAACTCATAACCATACCATCACCAGCCATTCGACTGCCACCTTCGATCCAACAGACGTTCTTCACAGGTAAACCATAGCCTTGATCCTTCGTCGCAGTCGGTCGGGGGGATCGAATATCGTACAGTAACGTATGACCCGTAGACGTGCCGACAGCATACGATAGTCCGTCCATCCGCGATGAGAGTGCCGTAATACTGAGAGGAGATGCTGTTGCATTTGGGGGAACAAGCCGATTCGTGGGTAGCCTCAAAACGCCTACTTCTGACCTCGACCTAGGATCCCACAATCGTACGGACCCAGAACCATCGATACCAAACGCCAGAAGCTGATGCGCCGGGTTTATATCAACGACATTGACCCCCAGAATGTTGTCCCTGCCATCGTCCTCCAGCACCAGAGGGGTCATGAATCTACCTAACTCAAGATTGAGTCGATAGATTTCATTCCCCGAGGCAGATATATATGTGTCGCATGAAGGAAAGTGGTATGCAAGGGAACGACCAAATTTCGGTATCCTGGTTCGGTAATGGAAACCGCCCTGCGTATGTAGCTCGACCGTCCGGTCATTTTGTAGATGTATTGACTTTGTCCAGTCATCAGAAAGTAGCTATGAAACCATACGTCAGCTTGTTACTCAAAGCCATAAACATCCCTGACGACTCACGCACAATAAAATCGACATTCTCGGCATCTGAATGTCTCTCAAACTTTTGCGAAAGCTGGCTCAGGTCCCAAACTTTCATTTGAGGTTTATATGTTCCAGTCGCTACCGCATGCTTCCCATCCCTCGTCGTCTTGATTTTGATACTGGCCTCTGGAAATTCGAAGCCTTGAATTAGCTCGATGGTAGATTCGACATGTTCGCGGGTTACGCGCTTTGATTTGTTTTTTTACGGCGCGTTTTCGTGTGAGCCAGTCAGGCAGCGAGGAAGACGAGCCGGCCGCAGGTCCGTTTACAGTATATACCTTGACCGCGGATGGGTCCATGAATTCGATGATCCTTCAAGTCGAGGAGATGGTAGTTGGCTCAAAGTTGGCTGCTAGAAAGTTTTCCCAAGGTAACGGCGCTAATTTAGCAGACGCCCATTTTGTCCCCTAATATCCATCTCCTGTCATAGGTGTGTCGACGGACATTGCCGGACGTCGCTGTTCTGTTCTTCCCCTCAGTGCGCACTGTCTTAGTCTACGGAGACCTTCCAAATATCAACCGTTCGATGGCAAATTCATTTTATCTCAAACTGAATGCTTGTAGACGTCGAGGACTCACGGATGACCGACACAACGGACAAAACAATGTGTTTCCTCTAGGTAGTGTCAGCGACTCATGTGGGACTTCTCCTTCGTGTCTTCATTCCATTTGCTAAACGGCAAAATTCAAAGGTTGATTTTAAGGTGGCTCAGAGTCGGACATGAACCCACTCGCCGAATTTCGCTCTCTGCATGTTTATTTTGCGAAGACCGGCCGTAACTTTCACCCTTTCGACGGTTTCGCGTGCTTGGCAAGGAGCCATTGTGGCTCCAATGTAGGAACTCAAATTCCGCATGGAAAGTGCCATATGTCGCGGCCCCGAGTAGTCACAATGCGTTGGTCTTCTCGTATATACGAGGAGCAACAAACATCGGTACGAGGTTCAAAGTCACGAAGGCTTAAGATTGAGCGTATCCGAGTTGCATACCGTACGACTGGATCTCTGTGTAGGAGTTTCTTCATGACACCCTACCTTGACAAACCAAGCTGATTCTCTTTCGGCTTTACATCTACCACAGGTCCCATACGGCCGTTCATAGGCCAGTAACCACGTGGATCACCAAAACATGAGAACTGTTTTCGCATGCCAAAATCCGAAAACTCCCTGCCCGTTTGTTGCAAGTCCAGATCTCACTTGAAGGCTGACGAAGCATACCCGTTGCACCTGGCCTTCTACCTGCCAAGATGATGCGCATCATGATTTTTTATCAGATAACTCGTGCTACTTGCATCAAAGTATTTATCAGATAACCCATGCCAGTGCATCTTGCACTTGCTTCCCGTTCCCTTCCACATCGGTTCATCCTATCGTTCATCCCTCTCCGACCCGGACAATGTCGCAGAAAGCCCCAGTTGATGCAAAGGAGTCGCTCCCCGTGGCCCAGCCTCTCAAGCTTCGTTGAGTATTTTTCGTGCGAAATGTCGAGAGCGTGTCGTCTTACGTCGTTTATTATAGGTCATTGCATGACCGCAGGTCGAACCTGGCTCTGGGCGTTCCAGCAGGACAGGTTTACGCGTTTCGTCTGGGACGCCGATGCTCCTGTATACTTTCCTTCCCCAGCGCTAGTGAACTTGTACTAATAACGATAACCTTCAAGCCACTTGGCCCAATCAAGTCGAAAATCCGGGAGTG
The DNA here is from genome assembly GCA_029747585.1 of Pleurotus djamor. Lineage (NCBI taxonomy): Eukaryota > Fungi > Basidiomycota > Agaricomycetes > Agaricales > Pleurotaceae > Pleurotus > Pleurotus djamor. The sequence continues at coordinate 556 of JAPEVF010000011.1, read as the reverse complement.
TCTTTTCGGCGCGCTCTTCGCTCTATGGATAGCGCGAAAGACGGTCTTCACAACCGCCGAAGGAAAGACAGTGGGTGTTAGGTCAGTGCTGGTCCATTTTCGTGTCTTTCCAAGAAGCTCTGACAATTCTTGCCCGTTTGGATAGCACTTACCCAAGTAAGACAACGCTTTGGACCCGTTTTCTGGACGTTGGTGTCCAATGTGTCGACTACTTCATACGGAAGCTACAGTCTCAAAGAGGGCTCAAGGTAGTTTCCACCCCGTTTTTCCGTGGTATTTGACTAATCGGAATTTCTGACCAGAGAGCTGAAGTGATTCATAAACGAGTCCGAGAAGTCCTCCTGAAAGAATTCGGAGACGAGAAGCTCAAGGCGATGGTTAACTGCCATCTGCTCGCTGCTGTTCCATCCGTTCGAGGTCGCGGACACGCATCCGCTATCATTCGAGCCGGAGCCAAAANTAGTGTGGCTTTTTTNGTTCAACATCTCCCCTTCGACTCTGATGGCATGTCTTTTCTTGATTCCTAGGCGGACAAAGGAAGCTAGTGCTGGTGTCT